>OY015311.1:19216846-19350730 GCA_955612985.1 Cheilosia scutellata
AAATAGTGAAAGCTTAATATTCAATTCAATTAAGATACAAGCTACTCAGACATGTTGAGATATTTAAAAAAGAAAAATTTACAATTTTACATTACCTACTTAAGGAATTCTTAAACAGAAAAAGGGTAATAATATAAACATACAAGCATACATTTCCATTCATTTTATTAAAACTATTAAAGAAAAAGAAAAAAAAAAGAACTAAAATCAGAAACGATCGGGAAACTCCAAATAAAAGGACTTGAGTTTAGTCCGAAACTGCCCAGTGCCGCCTAACCTCCGCACATGCCGAGGCAAGGAATTCCATAAGCGTATGGAGTTAATGAAAAAACTGTCGTTCCGATGTTAAACATGCGACACGAGGGTGAACGAGCTGTTGGGATCTATTAGAGGATGTAAAAACACAATTTATTATAAAGGTAACTTGGGTGATGTGTCTGCACCAAGTTAGATATAGCAATACAAGTGAGCGAAAACGAAGTAAATTGTCAAGAGTCATATTATAAAGTGACTTGGAATAATTGGAAATACTGTCAAAACGATTCAAGTTATAAACATAACGTGCTATATTATTAAATGCGACGTTAAGCTTCCTCCTACTGGCAGCATTACAGTTGCAGAAAATCTCGCAACCATAGCTAAGAATTGGAACAATAAGTGTTTTTTGCTAACATGATTCGTGTTTTTTTGAGGAGTAAAATATTGCGAGTTCCATAACTGGCGTAATACCCCGTATACTTTGCCAACGGTTACATTGATATACGTATCCCATGTTAGCGTCCTATTAAATGTCACTCCCAAATTTTTTGCCGAATTAACATACTCTATTGTGGAGCCATTAAGTGTTATGTCTGGAAAATAAGAATAGTTCAGGGACTTTTTACTAATAACAATACATTTAGTTTTCACGGGGTTTAGAAATAGCCCATTCCTTTCGGACCAATCAGATATCCGCTGTAGATCCAAATTGATCGTATTAGCACAGTCCTCAATCATACCTAGATGACAACTCCGATACAGCTGTATATCGTCAGCATACATGTGTATAGATGTCGATGTAGATACTAATTTTGGGATCTCGTTAACATAAAGGGAAAATAGAAGAGGGCCCAGAATAGAACCTTGTGGTACCCCGCGATTAGTGAAAAGGAAGTCGGAAGATAAATGCCCAACAGAAACTGCTTGTTTCCTTAGCCTTAGATATGCCGACATTAATGAAACCGCTGATGGTGAAAAACCAAACAACGTAGAGATCTTACTGCATAAATTAAAGTGATCGACAGTATCAAAGGCCTTAGAGAAGTCCAAAAATATTAAGAAAGTCACTTTGTCCTCGTCCAGAGACTGCCTAATCTCTTCAACTACGTTAATGACCGCAGTTACACAGCTGTGATTTTTCCTAAAGCCAGATTGCATCGGTGAAAGCAAACCGTTAGAGTTAATATGGCAGTTAATTTGCTTCTGCATTATCCTCTCGAAGACTTTTGAAAAATAAGGAAGAATGGAAATTGGACGGTAATCTTTACTATTTGGACTTTTTGGAATAGGAATAATCTTCGCATTTTTCCACTGAAAAGGATAAACACCGGTTGTTAAGATATGATTGAAGACATGGACTAGGGCAGGTAGAATTACAGGAAGAATTATTTTAACAAATTTAGGATGTATTCCATCTAAACCAACTGCATTAGACTTCACTGACAACAAACTAGCAACGACATCTGTACTTGCAACACAAGAAAACTCGAAAGTTTCTACTAATACTCTAGAAGAGACGGATGGACTTGAGGGAACTACATTAAGGTCAGAAGAAGGGAAGTTTAACGAAGTTTTTGTTAAGAAGGTTTAGATCTAATTCTAAATTATCGTCCAAACTAGGGCTATTTTTCCCCATCCCTATTGGACGCAGATTTTTCCAGAGCTGTCGACCTTTTAACGAAGGATTCAATTTGGTCTTGTAAAATGTATACTTGGCGGTCCTTATTTTACTAACTACCTGTTTGCGTCGGGTACGATAGAGGCAAAGATGAAAGTCTAGTCTGTATCGCTTCCACTCGTTATAAGCCTGATCTCGTAAGTTCATAAGATTCCTGATTTCGTTAGTAAACCAGGGACACTGGCCATTCTTTATTGACTTCACTTTTAATGGAACATGTGTGTTAAATAACATAGAGATGTTGTAATTAAGGAACTGAATTTGATCAAACGGGGAGGATAAGAAGAATACACGGTCCCATTCAATAAGACTTGCCTCTGTTTCCAGCAGAGGATAGTTAATAGAGGCTGAGCAATTTATCACAAAGTCGAATGTTAGGTAAAGAAGATCATGTTTGGAAAACACAGGTGCCGAAAGCTGACCGTAAAATAAAATATCATTCGAATTACCAACAAAAAAAAAAAAACCAAAAAAAGAGTACTTGAATCCGGCAAAAAGTGTGTGGGACTAAAAACTATATATTGTTTTTCATCTAAAACTCTAAGCGTTCGAAGTCATACCCTTGCTTTCTCTCTCGTCGATGCAAAGTTGATCTTCGTGTCTTTCTGCGATTGGGAATCATTCATGGTTGTATGGAAAAAATGTTGCAAATTGATAGAAATCATATCCGCACTCAATATACCCATGCCACAAAATAAAATATCTAAACCTATACCTGCTTTTAACTATAACAATAGACCTATATCCATTTATCGGATCAACGCTTGTTTCATTTTATTCAAAGAGGGTATCGCATATCGCTTTAAAAAAAAGGCTGTAGATACCTATCTATGCCCTAGGGTGCTAAGGATTATTCCCACTTTTTGTTTTTAGAGAAATTATAAAACCTAGTCAAGACAGTTCAACCCACCGACAAGCACTAGATGCTCAAAGTGCCTACCACATTGTTTATTGTTATTATTTATCTGAAAAACGTATCTCCTTCCGGCAAGCTTATTTCCGCTGATTGAATAATTGGATTCGAAATTGAAGCACATCCCAGCCCATAATAAACAGACAAACATCAAAGGCTTCTGACAAAATCGAAAAAATTCTGCAACAGTTTGCCCCCAACCAAACAAGTTTGCCCTTTTTCAAAGAAATGAAGAAACTAAACGCACAAAAAAAACCAAATCTTACCCTGTGCTAATCGAGCGTAAAAAAGGATATTCGCAATGTTCCCAAATTGAATTTTCATTCAATAACAATCAAAAAATAACATTCGGTTATAATTCATCCCCAATATGAAGACGCACAAGAAGGAATCAAAATCAACCGTCCTTAAGGAAATGTATGTATATTGTATATACGATCGGATACGGATTGAATGTGCTTCCTCCCTTCGCTTGTGGACTTTTATTTATCCTTTTTGATTTCTCGTCGTGTCTTTTCGTTTGCGCTACAGCTACATGAAAGCCGAAATAGATGTGTAAGTAATTTTTCTTTCTAAACGGAAGACATTTGGAAATCCCGTCGAAAATCCGTTATATTGTTTTTAACCCACCCACCCCTTACAAACTAACCGTTAGAATGCCACAAATCCCGCTCGCTCTATGGAGGTATAGGGTTCATTTCAAGACGCATTATTTTCAAATTACAACATCCTAACCGAGTGGAACACATGTTTTATTGGATTTTTGTCTTCGTTCGGTCGTTTTCGTCCTTCGTTGATTTATTTTGTTATAATCAAATAGGACATATCACAAGTTCTTTCGGTTATGTTAGTATATTTTATACAAAACGACGCGACACGAGGGTAAATCTAAATGGTGATGTGCGTTGATACAATTCACTGTAATAAAGGAATTCATTCAGCTGGAAGGATGATGAATATCCTTCTCTTGTATGTATATGTTTGTTTGTTCTGTTAAGTACGTGTGCGGTTGGGGGACTGGCATTGGGATGTTGTCTAACAATTTTTTTCTGGTTTTTCATGCCGGAAGTGTTGCGCTCATGTAGAGATTATTCTCGTTTCTATTTGTGATAAATTTTTTCATGGATGATTCATTGAAGTTTGCTGTGATTTCAGGAATGGCGGCCGCTGAGGGACATAAAGTGTATAAAAAGTGAAATATATTTGTTATGATAAAACATAATATAAAACCACAGTTAGCCGTGAGCTAGAAGAGTTATTTATTTGGAACTTATATGTCCTTGCTGAGGGTATGATTTTTTTTGTTAGATGAAAAATTGTCATCAATTCTGGTGAATGGGTTTTAATTTAATATGGTTTAGTGGATGAGAGAAAGGTGTGGGAGTGGCACTTGTATGTAAACTTGTGTGTAAAATTGGAAGCCAATAGCTTATCTAGATGACAATACTGTTTGTCATACGTAAGGAATATACTGTTGATATCACAGTTGGATCTATTTTTCCCTAGCAACAGACAGCGAACCTATTACTAAGTAAGAGCTTAAGAAGGTGTATTAAAAAATAGATTTTCAAAACAATCGCCATCCAATGATAATGGCGGGATGCCATCAATTTTTATACCCGGTACCACGCTGTGGTGAGGGTATATTCACTTTGTCATTCCATTTGTAACGCCCATAAGGAGGCGTTGTAGGTATGACAAACTATATATATTATTGATCAGCATCACTTTCTTAGTCGATCTAGCGATGTCCGTCTGTCTGTCCGCACGATTACGGCCGTAATTTAAGAGCTATCGACTTGAAATTTGGTACGTAAGCTTTTATCCACCAGACTGAGGCTAAGTTCGAAGATGAGCAAGATCGGATGAAAACTACTACTACCTCCCATACAAAAATATCAGATTTATATAGCTTTTTATGTTAAAAATTAAATTTAAATAGCTACAGTAAAGATAGCAAGTTTAAACTTTGCACGTATTGTTTTAATAATATTTAAAATTGTTTGACAAAAAAGGAGCTTGATCGAATAAAAACTACCCATACCTCCCATACAAATATATAAATTTTTAATACTAAAATATTTTTTTTTGATGGTGATGGTGATGGACATTCTTGGTAAAAGAGCTAACGGCACAAATGCCACGGAAAAAATTGCTCTCGCCACTGGAACAGAGGAGTTGGTATTTCGTGTATAACTAGGTACATCAATGGGAACCAAACATATTTATTAAATAGTTCGAGACTTTCCAGTGATTTCTTCTTTTGTCATATCCACTGTTAGGATCCCGTCTTTATTTTATGTGGCACAATGTTTCAGGTATTGATTGACGTACCTGGTCTAAGAGCCTTCGAAGTTAATGATCCTTTTTTACCAGTCGATACAGATATTTCCAATATTTCTAACTTCTGTTATGCAGTCATCGAGAAAGGACTCAGCGACTTGGGCAAAACGTCACTGTAGACATAACATAACATAACTTCAAAGTATACTTGTTAAAGACTTTGTCTACCTATAGGCTCTACAATTGCATTAAAAACAGACATCGGCGTAGAAATCAAACAAACGAAGAATCTCTCTTGCCAATCGCTGTTTCTTCGGGCTAAGAAGGCATCTAGGAAGTACATAGACAGCTCTCTCTTACAGAACTAAGGAAATATACATACTGTACAAGACCTTAACCATCCCGGTGCTGCTATATGGAGCAGAAGTGAGAAAAAATTCAATGACGTACCTACTTTACGGGCTACGTAGCGATGTTAAAAAAGCAGCGACTGATAGGTGGCTAAAACCCGTGAAGCGTATAGACAGCAACGCACCAGCCCGACGAATCTTTGACAACTTTGACAACAGCCCTGAGGGACAACGAAACAGAGGAAGAAACCACCCCAGGTGGCGCTCACAATTGGAGATCAACCAATTTATTGTGCGTAACTGGATGCAACTATAGCTAGGAACCGACCTCGCTGTAGGGGCTTGTTGGTTGAGGCCGTGGTCCACCTCGGAGTGTGAGCACCATATAAAGTAAAGTAAAACCAGTAAGACAATTATCTTCGACTATGCCGAAGCTCAAATACCCGGTACTATATTATTGTAAAATAAAAAAATATTTTAGTATTAAAAAATTATATATTTGTATGGGAGGTATGGGTAGTTTTTATTCGATCAAGCTCCTTTTTTGTCAAAAAATTTTAAATATTATTAAAACAATACGTGCAAAGTTTAAACTTGCTATCTTTACTGTAGCTATTTAAATTTAATTTTTAACATAAAAAGCTATATAAATCTGATATTTTTGTATGGGAGGTAGTAGTAGTTTTCATCCGATCTTGCTCATCTTCGAACTTAGCCTCAGTCTGGTGGATAAAAGCTTACGTACCAAATTTCAAGTCGATAGCTCTTAAATTACGGCCGTAATCGTGCGGACAGACAGACAGACGGACAGACGGACAGACGGACAGACAGACGGACAGACAGACGGACATCGCTAGATCGACTAAGAAAGTGATGCTGATCAATAATATATATAGTTTGTCATACCTACAACGCCTCCTTATGGGCGTTACAAATGGAATGACAAAGTGAATATACCCTCACCACAGTGTGGTACCGGGTATAATATAGGTAGCAAGTTAGGGTAGTCGATCTGATACAAGTCTGGATAGACAACCGTCATCAAACCGTTGAAATCGATCTGGGTATATCTTGTTTAGAGTTGGTGCCCTTCCTAGAATTATTGCTATATTGCTATTTCAAATATATGATCATGTTTGTTGTTAATTGTCAATGGCTTTTGTCAAAAAATGTGTTTAAGTTTTAGGAAGAATATTGAATCTTTTACCCGATTTTTTACAACTCAAGAAATTAAAACTATGTTCATGAAAATATATTAAATCTGTTATATACAGTAATTGAGTAGATAATAGCTATATCTTGCTTTGTCGGCTGCTAATGTAAAATTTAAGTTGTCAAAAAGCAAAATTGGGCATTTATCCATTTTTTTTTTCTCCAATCTCAAATTAATAAGTCAGTTCAGAATTTTTGAGTTTTAATTACCTACATCAATATTTTTGGTCCTTCGAGCCGGATTTATTTTAATACGAAATCATTCGTATAATTCACCATTAGGTCTTGACAAGTCCGAATTCCCATCTAGCGAGTATCGGGGTTATCAATTTCTTCAATTTCTATTCCTTCTACTGAATTTTGAAGCCGACTTTTAATTAAGTTTTTCTACGTATGCAATCCAGATGACCCAAATGTCCGAATATTTGACAACTCATTTAAGCCGCATATGGGTGTATACGCGGGTATAAAGGCGATAACTAAATAACATTTTGTGTAGTAAGATATTGGCGCCTTGTTTCATAGCTAACTTCCTCCAGTTTCGCAAATCAAGTCGACTGAGGTCGCCCTCTATTAACTAGATGACTCTACGAGCCGGAGCATTTCTGTTCATCCGCTTAATATCGGCTTAAAATCCGAGCCTTCTTGATCGATTGATGCGCAATTTTTTGAATATGTTGGTCTCTGTACAGCTTTGTAGTTTATAGTTTTGTAGTTTGTCATTAAATCTCCTCCTTCAAATCCCGTCAGCGCAAACGTGATCGACAATCGAAGAATCTTCCTTTTGGAGGGACCGAGCGGCGAGTATATCTTTATTGCTTCATTTCATCCGCTTTAAGCATCAGAACTGCGATAATAAATGTCTTATAAAGATTCTCCATTGTTGCTCGCAATATAGCTCTACTATACCTATTCAATTGACTTCTCAGCCTAAAGAAGCAGCGATTGGCAAGAGTAGTTATTCTTTGTTTTATTTCTGCTGAAGTGTTATTATCAGAATTTATGGCAGAAACCGGGTGTAGCAATTGGTTGTGGAACGGCGAATTTACTAACGAGTCATCAACGATGAAAGTGAATCACGAACAACAGAAAAACCAATGCTTCAATGACAATTTCTATTATAGGTTTATTATACAGCTTAAGATGTTACCTCGTTGGCGGACAAAAAGAGAAGACTCGTTTATTGAGTTTTCGACACCAAAAAAAACTAAGAAAAGAAATATTAAAGAGAAAACGATAACAGCTATTATGAACACTTGTTTTTCATAGCGTAAATAAACAATTATTGGCAAAATATAATTAATACAAGAAAAAACATAGTATTTAAAGAATACAAAATCAAAATTATATATAAAGAATGAAGTCACAAATAAGGCAACGTATATGAATACTAAACACCGGGGTAGATGAAGTCCCTTACTAGATAAGTCAAAGTTTGTGACATTATCTCCGATTCGTCAATGTTGGATATACAT
Source organism: Cheilosia scutellata (assembly GCA_955612985.1). NCBI lineage: Eukaryota > Metazoa > Arthropoda > Insecta > Diptera > Syrphidae > Cheilosia > Cheilosia scutellata. The sequence goes on from OY015311.1 coordinate 19,225,016, forward strand.
ATATTCCTATTAACTGCATACCTACCTGGTGTGGCCCCGTTAACTGCTAAGCCCTTTTTAGCCGCTTCCGTTTCAATACTATAGCAAATGCAGCAGTGACATCTCGCTATATTCAATTGGTAGAATACATCGAGCTCTCACTGCTGGAATATCATCGGGCTATAACTTTTTTAAATCCGTTTTTGACTTTAAATGTCTCGCTAAGGTCATTACGGACCTTGATCCAGCAGTGTGCTTTCTCCGTAGTCATCATAAAATATATCAATTTGGACTTCTGGGGTTTTTTTTCATGGATTCGGTTAAGTGTGAAAATTCTATCGTGGACTTTCCTGGCCCGAAACAACACTGATATTGACCAATCAGGTTATTTACGAAACGACGTAGGAGTAAACACAATATGGCAGAAAGCTATATTAAGGAGACTATTTGTGCAGTTGGCGCCGTTTAAGGAGTCTCCTTTCTTGTGGACACTCGACTTAAAAATTATACCGCAGTATAAAAAGACTTATATAAAATTGAATGTCGAAAATAATTCCTTATGGTCTTTAGTCCATTCAATAGGTTCCATCTCATTAAGGGGTCTATCTCCTTATTTGAATGTTGTCGCAATGCCTTAAGCGTATACCCATAAGTATGCGTCGGCTTTTCTAGAAAGTTTTCCAACGACCAGTATAGCCTTATTCTATCAGATTATTGGCCATTAACTGAGCCCTTAAATTCATTTTCCAAGGAAACGCAATGGTAGGTACATAAAACTCTGAACATGCTTATACGTAAACCTGGGGCTATATACGCAAGGAACAAGTAATTTTAGTATAGGACTTTGCTCATTCAAGCTAATTCCGCTCCCCAAACCTATCTAATCTTCCCCATCATCAACAATAATATTCTCCATTGTTGGCCTGCTGCAGAAACGGAAAGCCACTTAAAGTTATGAGATAACTTCATCTGCCCACTTCAACTGCGAACGCACTGCCTTCCGTCATGTGAAACGACTTATCTGATCTAGACCGCCCACTTATTTTCATTTGTTCGTTTAAACAAGCATTATACAATATTTAATTGAAATTAATCCATTATTGCTACCTAAACATGTTCCATATACCCTCGCAATCATCCAGAGAGAGAGAGAGAGAGAGAGAGACCCACCCACAGTGCCTGTCATGTCAACATGTTTTCCAATTCCAACCCTCTCTCAGCCCATCCCTGCCGCCGCCATGTTAAGGAAAATGAAAACACTAATTCGCTGATTTCTGCTCTCTAGCGGTATTATAACAAAATAAACACAAATCCAGTCTGACTGTCATAAACAAGCTAACCGCCGACTGAACGACAACATTTTTGAATAGCAAAACAGTATTATATACCCGGGGGTGTTCCGTGCATAATTCCAAAAGAAACGACGACGACGAAGCTACATAGCACACAGCGCTATGGAATCCAGGAACGCGGAAAGTCCCGTAAAAACAGCAAAACGCCTCTGGATTCAGGGAGCGAAACGAACGGTTTCCACTTTTGATTTGTATAACATTTTCGAATTAATTTGCTGAAAGTAATGAAAGCACCCGCGAGAACCTCCCACCCCCGTTCGTGTCCCGTATCAAGAAGCCAAACTGTGGGATCCAACACCAGACTATACAGAGAATTGGGAGTCAATTTTTATTGGAAATGGGGTAAAGTATAGGTATAGGGCAGTTTTTAGCATCTGGATTCTTTTGTAATATTAGTGAGTGCCTTTGTTCGAATCGGAACTGTGTTTATGGACGGCAGTATAGGCATTTCGAGACGAATGGGTTGAGTTCAAGGCATCAGCGCCAGTAGCGGCAATTTGTGGTGATGGATAACGCCAGAACAGATTTCCTAACGGAAATTAAATCCTTGAAATGTGCTCCCTTTGAACGGACCATCGATTAAATTTCGGCGACGAAAAAGGGTAAGTAGTCAGTGGTATAGTGATGTCGGGGTCGGAGGCTGGGCCGAGCAATGTTGATTTATTTAAAATGGAAAATCAATTTTTCTTTTTTTATCCCCGTCGTCGTTGCGGTTGTTGTTGCTGCTGGTAGGTACTGTTTTGAAGCTCTTTCATTACCACGAAGTCAGTCAATATTTGATTTTATGGTAGTAAGTGGATTTTGGGGATGTTTATGTTACGGCCGACGAGAATTTATGACTACGCGTTAGTTTTACTTTCAAGTTTTGGCATTAAGTTGGGGGAATGAATTAATCAGCTTTTTGGGGAAAGGCAGAGGGGAGATGGGCATTAAATGAAAGGTGGATCTTGAAAAGTTTTCATTTCTTTGAGTAGAGTTAAGCTGTTTAAGTTTTTTTTTATTTTGTTGAAGAAGCGCGGATTTATAGTTGTGAGAGCTTAGACCTACGAGCCAGTTAGAGCGATTAGATTGCGGTGTATATATAGGTAGGCAGGCAGGGATTATGCGGTCTTAGGGATTTATGTTTTTGGGAAATTTATGAATAATTAGGGATTTGTTTGCATATTTTCAGTAGCCCCAAAGTTTTTGTTTGCTAATGACATTTTTTGCGGATTTATTTTATAAAAAAGGTCCACAATGACTATATATATATATATATATATACGTACCTATAGGCTATAGCTAAAGATGCTTTCAGTAGAATTCTTGCTCAAAATTGTATGTAGATTGGGACTATCCGATGTATACCAACCTTCTCTTATTAATACATTTTTTATAAAGCCTAACATCAAGCTTGGAAAGAGCTTGCAAAGAGGAAAAATATACGCTTCTTTTGAGTAGTGAACGGTTGCTGTAGTTCTTAAATAATATCAACATCAATAAAGAAGTAGAGGAAACTGATATCTTTTGAAGACTTACACCTCCTTTGGTGCTTCGAAAAAAATGTGAAAGTCAAGTCAAGTTGAAGTTCAACATTATTCGAAAGAAAAAGTGCGAAAGTTATAAGCCCAGTGGTGTGATGCCACATAAATCTACATTACTTCAAATTTGGGGGCCACAATTTCCTCCTTTCTCGCCAACCCGCTTACAAAGCCTAATCTAACCTACAAACTCAATGGGCTTTAGGTTATGTTAGGTTATGTGGCAATTATCCGGAGGTCTAAGTAAGGTCCATTGTGATACCACAAGCAGAGTCGGTTATTTTCGCTCCTCTTGCAACCATTTCCGTATTTTGCTGATCCGTTTCGGCAATATCAGCAAGCTCCCCGAAGAAGTAATCTCCTAGAGTTTGCCTTCTAATCGAGGATAGCGCTGGGGGCATCATCTTGAGACCGCTGCCTCTTGGATGCAAGTTCCCTCTTTGTTTCATTGCTTGTGGAGGGTACCTTAATAGGTCGACTCTTGCTTTCCTCCGCAACTTTAGTTGCCCATTCATAGGAAGCTTTATCTTTGTCATCCCATTTGTCCTTGCCCTTTTGTTCAAGTCGGCTAAGACATAAGAAAGCATTCCTTCTTTTTCTGTAAGCTATTGTTCTCGCTCTAACGTGTTTCTTAGGAGGAAGCATCGCTGGAGCATTTGAGGCGCTACCGTCGGTACCATCAGTTAGAGACAGATAGAGAAGAGTCAGAGCGCCGGCCGTTCGTTCACGATTTGCATCTCCCTCATCTTCCTCTCAACTTTGTTTTGTTTCATGTCCTGTCTTGTCAGTTTGTTTGGTCGGTCCTGTCTGGAAAGTACTTCCCGAAGATGTTGTTTGTTCGTTTTTGTTAGTGTCATTTTTGTTTCTAATTGTGGTCCCACGAGTAACTAGGGAAAGAACCGTCCGCCATGCCAGATCCCCGCATAACATGGTAAGGCCACTACTTACACCCTGATGATGGGCCTTACCAGTCATAGTTTTTAGTCTTCAACTTAAATATTTTGCCGGTCACAATGGATAAATTTATATGAACATTTTCGCAATTGTGACTTCGTTGGACACTAAAAACGATTATTAGTACCGCGGAATGTAAAATAAATAAATAAATAGGCGGCGCAACAGGCGGTAGACACTCAAGGCCTAGCTTCTTGCAACCATTCGTTTTGTGTGAGTTTCTATTTTTGGAACGAATGGAAGGGACCTACAATTTTATGCCGAGTCCGAACGGCTCAATTGAGAGAAGCTTTTTCAGGACAGTCATACTCTCGGATGTTTGTCAGATGTTCGCGAGAGGTGGCGCAGTAGAAAAAACCTTAAGATGTAATTTGTGTTTTTCCGGGGATCGAACCTGGGATCCCTCGCACAGTAGTCCAGCACACTAACCACTGCGCTACTGCGCCCGCGGAATGTGTTATCCCAATAATCCCTAGGCCGAATCCTAATCCTAGGTAAATATATTGCAAACATTATTACCTACCACTTTATTTTAAAACAAAAAGTGCCAACAAGTGATACTAGTATACTATTTTTGAACCTACAGTAGTTTTCGAAATTAATGGTACATACATGCATCCACGGATCCACTCTAACTTGGAATGTGAATCTCAGATGAAGAGAACACGACGGCTAACGAAATAGTGCTCGGGGGAACTTGAAGCCAATAATACGCGAGTTACCTGGGGTGTTTCTATACATGTTACAAAAACGAAAACCGGTTTCGCTTTTCAAAAAACGAAAGAAATCAAGCGGAAGCTCAGAAGTAAACTTCTGCCACCTCCTGCTATAGGTTTCAGTGGCCTTAATAAGCGACTAAAATATGTAAAGAGGACTTCAAAGAACTAAACAGTTCTTAGTTTGATCACAGCCTATCGATATAAAATCACTACCTATTTGATTGCCATCAATTCGTTTGTTCTTCTTCCCACTTAATCTTGTCCTATAAATTTCAAAGTCAACACCGACCGTAACCACGTCATAAAAACCGCATCACAGTTTGATCTCTTGATTTATTCCCCTGTTGCTGATAAACATTTCCTTAAATATCTTTAAATTAGCTATATCAAAGCAGAGCCTAACAACAAATTACAAACCTAAAAAAAAAAAACGCAAATGTCTTAACGAACCCCAAACTCATGTCCTAGATTCTTCAAGGATTCATCATTATCAGCCTTCTTTTTCCCAAAAAAAAATAAATTGGACTACATTCGCATTTCAAAGAAATTCTCTTCACCGAATAGTATAATTGAAGGACGAACGAAAGAAGGAACAGACAACACAGAAAACAAGAAAAAACACAAACGGGCCAATTTAGTTCAAACTGATGGCAAAGGAGCTTTATCATTCAGCCGTCCCCCCAAGACACTGTCTCCCTCGGGAGACTGATGAACTATATATCGACATCATTTGCCATTGCTTTGCTCGCAATCCACTTCATCTTCAATCGGCCTTAAGGCCATTAACTGAACTGAATTCACATTTCTACAGCCACCATCGGCAATCCCTATGAAAAAAAAAACAATCACTTCACTCACATCATTGTTGTGTGAAGTTCACCTCATTCACTCTTATCGGAGGAGTGCTTCCCCCCTACAATCGTATCGTGTCGCCCATCTATACATAATCTGACATTTTGTTTTCAGGTAGTTTTATTTACCAAACAAAGAGCACAACATTAAGAACAACCTTTTTCCAACTTTAAATCATAGTGCGTGGCGAATAGGTCAGGGGTGGTCGCCGCCGCCGGTCACCCAAACCCAACCCAATCGCTCTCCAACACCCAACAAGACTCTCTAGGTATTGTCCTTGTTTCCGCTTCTGGAGAATGAAAACAAAATGGGCTACACCTTTAAGTCGAAGCATAAAAAAAAAAAAAACAGTTTATCGAAAGAAGAGACGAATCCAAGTGAACAGATTACACATTGAAAAAAAAAACCTCTGGGAATAAACTCAAAATAACGGTGCATTGTAAACTATAGCAGGGTAAGTAACGACCTACGTCGCTAGGACTATCCAAGCGCCCCCATTAAACCTCGTCGCACCGCCATCGTCTACATGACACACGTTTTGTACCTTACTTACCTTAATGACCGGGACATTGTGTCAGGCGGAAGCCATTTGTCACAAGCACATGGTGTAAGCGCGCGGCCCAAACCACGCTACCTACATGCCATTTTCGGTCTCCGCGTGTAAACGTGTGTACACCACGACTGAGGTCATGTAGTAAAAGAGAGTCCTTTTCTTTTTATATCTTTTTAGTGATTTGCTGGCGGGCCATTATCCTGCAACGTAGACTCAATACGGTGATACTTTATAGATTTGTAGGAGGCAAGGAACGATGGTAATTTTATCTCCACCAAAGCTGACATTGTATCCGCAAGTAAAATGCGTGGACTCGCGTAACTTTTTTTGTTTGAAAAATGCTTCGCATCTTAAGTTAATGGTCGGGCACATGGCGATAAGGTAAGCTGAGGTGTACTCGCTCCAATATCTCATAAAATAGTTGTCATGCGATATTTATGTCTGGAGAGCACCTTTTATGCGAACGTATTTGAAGTGTAAATCAAACAATGTCATTGGAATGGAACATGCGACATGCCGGTACATATGTATAAATTATTTGCCGAACTTGGTTATTAAGTTGTCCTCATGAATTATGGGTGCTATCTCCGGGTTCACCTAACTGTAGATTTACGACCCATCTCTTCAAATGTTATAAATATCGCTTAACTAAAGGAGCGATGACAGTAGATCGATTTTGGGCTTCGATAATCATAAAATGCGCTGCCAGACCTATTTCGACTAAATTTCAAAGTTCATATAAAAGAAGAAGAAAAGGAAAAGATACAATAGACGTGTGTCTTCTAGGAAAGAGGCTATACAACGTATCACATAAATTCTTGCAAAAGTAAAGCACTTCCTATACAAGTCTTGGCTGAATGTTTTACGTTAGCCAGCTCTATTTCGTTAAGAGTCTTCGGGTTGACATTATACCAAAAAGCCACCGAATGAGTGCTTAAATCGACAAATACTTTCCATATCCTACACTTTATAAAATGCACGCAGATTGTCCTTAAGCAACAAAGTTTGGGACATAATAAAATAATAAATAAATTGTTGGCGCAACAGGCGTGTATACTGTATAGACACCCTATAGGCCTAGCTTCTCACTACCATTCGTTTTTGTGTGTTTTATTTTTGGGACGAATGGAAGGGACCTACAATTTTATGCCGAGTCCGAACGGCTGAATTGAGAAGCTTTTTCAATACAGTTATACTCTCGGATGTTTGTCAGACGTTCGCGAGAGGTGGCACAGTAGAAAAAAACCTTAAGATGTAATTTTTGTTTTTCCGGGAATCGAACCTGGGACCCCTCGCACAGTAGTCCAGCACACTAACCACTACGCTACTGTGCCCACATATAGGTTTGGTTTGGAACATATAGGTCGGTAATTTACCTCTTCGGTCTATCACAGCTGACAGCTAGATATTTGTCATTATTTATGGCCACATTCTCCCCTCGGCCCTTGCATTAATGGAGATCGGAAATCTATAGAGATGGGTACGGGTAGGAAAGGTATAGCTGTCACACACTTTGATTGGTCCTTTGAATAAAGCTACAGAAGCAATGGTTTATGATATTGCCAAGTCGTTAATATTGTCAAGAGAAAATGACTGGGTGGTGAAGAATTATTTTTTTAAGAAGGGAATGATAGTCATAGACATATTGACGAATTGCTTCATCAACCCTGCAGATCAGACAGAAGTCATCTTTCTGGAATTTTGGTCTATGAAACAAGGTCAAAATTATGTCACCAATTACGGTACGTATCACGTATGTGTGGAATGCTGAACGTAAGTAAAGTAAAAGCCTTCGATCTTCTTAAAATAAATTTGTCCAAAATATCAGGTCAAAATCAGAGCTTGTAGAGCAGGCTATCGTGCCCATGTGAATATTACCCACGGACATTCTTAAGTTACAAGGTGTATGGTGACAAAGATTTCGAGATATTTGACTTGACATGTCTAGAACAAAGTAGTCTCTGTATATAGATATACAAACTTTAGAGTTGTATTTCTCTGTCAAGCACTTCATTATACCAACCAATCAGGGCAGAATAAGGACAGTTAGGAAAACAACTATCAGTACCTACATAAATTAGTATGAAGCCAGCTTAGAAGAATCTTTTAAGAATTGAAGGCGTTTGCGAAAAGCCTACAGATATACGAGTATCTCATTTATATCATAGTCAACTTGAGGCTATCATGAGAGGATCAGCAACGTCAGTTCCTCGTTTGAAGCTGTCACACCACGTTTCTTACCAATATTAACCGTCCGATACAAAGTGCGGTTTCCTATCTGAATTTCGGGAAAATCGGTTTTCAGGAGGAGCTTGAAGGTTTACACTTTTAATACCGGATTTATTTAATGAATAAGGCCCATTTCACACATATTCGGTCACCGGTAAACTGGTACTGGTTACACGGTTTTCGAAAAAAAATTGTTTATGCAAACCGACATCGGTACCGTTCGGCATTATGTGAAAGACCATAAAATGTATAGTATACTAACGACCGGCTAACCGGTACCGGCATAAGTATTTAGATGGTTTTCATCAAAGACACTTAGTCGAAGAGGGACTCCACTTTTTTAAGAAAAAAAGTCAAAACATGATGCATTTTCAACATTTGAGACATTGACTTATAGTATATTTGTGTCTGGTATCATAACGAAGATTGGAAAGATCGGGACAAGGAAGCTGGGGGTGTTTTGCGTAAGTAAATTCAACACTTCTATTAGTCTTACTCAGGTCTCAAACAGCAACCTTCTTATTGAATCTTCTTATAAATTTAGTTGGATCTTCTTAGGTAGGAGTTCGACAGATATACCATCAATCTCTTCCCTAATCAGTCTTTTCAAGGTTTTCGTCTTAATAATACTGCCGGCTGGTTTCGACAAATCGACAGAGTGTCTTCCTAATTTGTATGCATGTGTATCTCAAGTATCTCCGGCAGATTTTAACAGTTTACCACTGCTCTCTACTATCTGTTGGATAGGGTTGTATCTCCGCGAGTGCAGTTGTAGCAGGTCATTACGCTGCACTATCTTAGTAAAAAGTCTCTTCGGTAATAGGGTAATTGGGTTATATGAAAATTTGGCTATACCTTCTGTTATTTTCAAATAGAAAAGTTTTTGGCAAACCGGATAGCACAGGTCTCCAGTAAGACCATAGTGGAGATGGAAATAACCGCGTTAATGTAGATCTTTAAAGAGTCTTTAACGAGAGCGAGCAATTTTCGTAACTTGCGCAGATTCAAAGAAATTGGTACAAAGTTATAAACTGTTTGAGTTAGAGATAATCATTTAAATAAACATTTAAAAGCAAAGCTCTCCGGCCTTTCCGATAAATCGTCATATAGCATCGAAAACTCTTGAACCCTATCTACGACATTAGTTTATACATCTTTGATTACTATCCCTTTTCTACCAACTTTGATTCCCTTTAGCGACTGACAAACAAAATCTGCTGAATTTCCCTCCGGGACAAAGCTTCCAATCCGGGTCCAAAACTATCTAACAACCGGGAATATTATCAGATTTTTTCAACTCGATAATAGAACTCTAACCCGCTGTCGAAACCAGAACAGCAAACCCTGTCTTAATTAATTATCCTGCAAATGTTAAACGGGACTCCAGGTATATTATTCATTATATCCCGTAGGCTAATATTCAAATGGATGTGGCACAGGAATTTCATTTTAAAAGACGTCTGCTTTCGAACTCTGCGTATGTCTAATATTTATTTGCCTATTGCGACCCTCAGATAAAGCTACTAATATCCTCCGATATACCATAAAGTATGGCCTAAGGCATCCAAAAAAATCACAGCCAACAACAAAATGCTTCCAATGTCAGAGTATAGAGATAGAGAGTTTCCATATGCATTTCCATGTCCGATATAATACTGACTTGGAATATATTACTCGTTCTAACCCATTCCTTGCATAAGACACTGATTTTTCAATTTTTCAACTTCCCTCTGCCCTGGAGGCAGCATCGGTAAAATATTTCATAAACGATGCGACTTCACCAACAGCAAATATCCACATATACATATGTGCACCGTTTACCGTACCTATACATCGCACATGGATTGGTTAATCTATCGTCGTCTCATAACCAGGACAACAGCGCAAAATTCTACATCCCAATTCTAATCCATAGAATCCTAGCAACAACGTACATAGTTGCCTTTTCCACCCTGTAGATCGTCTTCACAACGCAATTAAATCAAGGTATCCCGAGGCAAGAAATTCGAAAACTGAAAACATAATTCCAGGATGAAAGGATATTCGCAGTGAAGGAGAGCGAGCGGGAGAACATTACACTAGCTGCAGTAGCGCATTAACAAAAAGTTACCAGAGCTCGAAGCGAAACTCGAAAGCAAGTCTTTTATGTTGCGCTAAGTAAATATCAAATGCATGTATACTGTCTTTGAAATAAGGATGTAGCGCTAGGGACAGTGTACATAATGTACACTGAATGCCGTATATGTTTTTGATATGAGAAGGAAGAAGTGTGGGTTTGGGGTCTTTCCCCATTGTAAAGCATACGACAACGACGACGTCGTTCCATTTGAAAACACAGCAAACGGACGATGATTATATAGACGTTGCAGCACAGCCATCAGAACAGCGTATAGAACAGCAGCATCCCATCCTTCGTATGCACGCATGAAATTTCTTCCTTCCTTCTTGCTGATACGCTGGGATGCTTCTTTTCTTTTTCACGAACGCAATGGGTGTATGAAGAAAAGCTGGCACGAAAAAAAAGGAAATTCTCCTTCAATAATAATCCCTTTCCGTTCATATTCGACTACAGTTAATCCTTTCTACTTTCTTGGGTCCTTTTTTCACATAATATTTTACCGTTTTTTCCCAGTTGCTATAGTCATGTTGTTGTAGAGTTTTCTTTTCAGATTTTTTATTCTTTTTTCCAAAGCTTTGTTCGCTTGGAAAATGAATTTCGTTTCAATCTGACAGAGCGAGTGATTCTTTTTGGAATTCATTTCTTAAAAACGACACGAGACATTGCATTTATGGAGTCCTTGAGATGGCTTTGGTATAGTTTAAGGTTTTCCTTTTGACATACACATTGAATCCATACATTTCTGAAGGCAGGGCCCAAGTCTGGGGGTAGGTAGTTAAATGATTGTTTCAGGAAATGATTTCCTTGAATTAGAAATGTAGCTGGAAAAAGTGCACCACACTATTGGATTGGAGTCTCTTGAGTTAAATGAATGAGAAGTAGATATCTACTGATTTTTTTTTAAAAAGATGGCAGTCGCCTAATGTCGAAATGTGATCGATTTTATGCAGGAAGAATTCAAATCCCAGTCTGGTTTATAGTAAAAATATCCTACCAGGCGAAGTACCTAGTGATGGCCAAGAGGAAGGATTTCAGCTGAGCTGTCAATGGGTTCGAAAGAATTAAATTCAACATCAAGGTGCCGCCAACACTGTCTATGAATCCCAGAGGTTTATAATCGCTTTTCGCTAATACTGTAAAAAATTGTTACGGACACATTTTTTTTTTAATTTATATGCGCTAAAGAGCTTATGACTAATATTATGGTGTAGTGTGATGTACAAAGCGCGGGCGTTTGGAACACATTTTTCGAGATCTTATTGAAGAAGAACAGGAGTCATCTTCTTCCTTTTTGTTCGGCGAGGTTTTGATCAGGATTACAGGAATCACAACCCCCCCCCCCCCCACTTTACTGTATCAGAAAGTATCTGCAGGCCTCCCAGTTTTGGATCACTTCACTCCACAGGATTTTGAAAAATGAGTTGGACAAATTTGGTTTTTGGCATCGTCGTCGTAGAGAGAAAGGATGGAGTATTCAATAAAAATCGCTAATAGTGTGGATGAAGAGAAGCGGGACCTCTAGATGACTGTTTTGTCGAAAGGGCACGCTAGGATTGACCTGGAACACTATAGGAAATTCTTTCAAGATAAGAACATACCCATTGTTATCTTATCAAATGATTTATTTACTGCACTCAGTTCCTGAAATAACGTTGATTAAGCCTGAGAGAACATTGAGGCACGACGTTTATGATTGTTAATCTATATTTTGAAAATACAATTTGAATAGGGGTCATACGAGACTTGTACCGAAAGCCTAAGGTTTCTTACAACATGCCATCGAGGTAATTGGTTTCTTCGATTTTTTCCTTTATGAATTGGGGTTATGAAAAATGTCTTCCAAATCTAAGGAAATTCTCTTTGTAAGAGTGAGAGCCCCAAGTTGTAAGAAAGTTTTCCTCGCCCTTAAAAGAATCTTTTAAGAAATTTGGTTGGTGAAAGGAAAACCGATCAGGTAATAAATTCAGCATTAGAGTAAGTGCGGCAAATGTGGCCCAGGTGGGTAATATGGCCCACCATTATATATCCTGAATCAAAAAGCGCAGGTAGATAAAAACTAATACATTTCAAACAAGTTAAGACCGGTTTTGTCTCTGTCGATTATGGTAGGCGTAGCTCGACGGATCTGTAAAATATAGACCATAATAGCTTTTTTTCGTTTTCGATGTAATTTTTTGGGAAGTTTTGTTAATTTTTTTCGCATTGAATTTTGCTTAAATTCGATAATCTTTTTCTAAGAGTGAATAATGTTAAATCTTTTCTTATTTTGTGTGGCATCAGAAGTTAAAAAAAGTTTATCAGTTGTATTAAAAATAAAAATGAGTGAAAAAATCACGGTGTGTTTAATATGGCCCACCCATGTAACCCAGTAGGCCATATTTGACACCTGATATTAATTGAACGTTTGACAGATAAAATGGCTTCTAGCTCCAACAAGAGCACAAAACAACAATAGACCAGGGTCAAAGAAGAAATAATTCTAGTAAACCAAACTCAATTTTCTTGAAAACGATAGTGTTAAATATGGCCCACCATGGGCTAATAGTAGATAGCCACCCTGGGCCATATTTAACACAGGGTGGGCCATATTACCCGCACTTCTTTTAAAATTGAAAAATTGAGTTCCTTTACGTTTTTGTTAATATCTTTCTGTTACGTTTTTTTTTATTATTTTAGATAATAAAGACTGAAGTACAAATGTTTTGTAAAACTGTTTAAAAAAAACAAAAATCAATTCGACTTAAATTCATGGTTTTATTCTAAAAAATGTTAAGGGTGGGCCACATTTGCCGCACTTACTCTAAATTGTTTGTAACTTACTGCATATTTTCAAAACTCTGCAAGTGAAGTTAGGTATTTTAAGTTAGAGCGATCCTGTACGAAGGAGTTGTCGAAAAGAAGTTGGCAAATAGGGACGGTTGATGAGGGACGAAAGGTAACCACCGGATTTTAAAAATGTTGGTGCGGCCTTACTCGGAAGAAAAATGTTGGGACCATATTTTCAGTTACATATATCACAGCACTGCACAGCACATACTGCTCGATTTGCTTCAAATTTCCCATATTTAAAAATCTGCAATAACTTCCATTTTAGATTTAAAATAAAACGTGGACGCGGCAGTGATCCAAAACGTATACTTCAAGCCCAATATCTGAACGGAAATCCGAACGTAGCAACCAGAAATATTTCCTAATGTAATGACGAAGGCTCTCAAGAGTGCCCGTTTTCTGGGACCACTTTGAAGGACACGATTTTCCACAAATTTTGTAAAATGCATAGTATTCAAAATAATTATGTGTTTGACGACCTAATAAAACTCTTTTTTATTGGAACCAGACTGCCGAGAATGAATTGGTTTTTCCCATATTTGCGAAGGATTTGAAAAATATCGTGAAATTAAAACAAAAAAAAAATCCTGTTCGTAATCAAGTGAGACGGAGTGTAATAGTAAACACCATCCATCAGTGATTGAACAAATAATTGCTAGAGTCATTTTACGATAACTAAAAATAACTCTAGCTCGTTTTGAAAATAAAATAAGATCAGTACAATAAAAAGCCAAATGTTTGTTGTGGAAGTACGAATAGCTAATTTCCATAAAACCTCTTCTGAATTACTGGTTTTCACTCAGAAGGAAACATTTTTGTGAGAGTTGTCTACGTTGTAGAAAATTCGTACAGTGGTCGGAATTCCCGCTCTATGAAAGAGTTTTCACATGCAAAGTCCAATTCTTAACCCCAAGTACAGAATAGGTTCTTTTTAACAGATGTGTTTATTTGGCTATTAGCTAATATATGCTTGAAACTAAAAATTACAAACAAACATTTTGTTGAATGAAGCGCCTATCGGAATGACATAAATCGTCTGAGGCATGAAGAAATGCATTTCTCACGAAAAGCATTGGAAGGAAGGCCCAGCAGAGCCGCTGCATTTGCCTAAGTTATTTTTAACAATATCGTCATTTCATTTCTCAGCTGAAGCTAATCAGCACCCTGATATTAAGAAGCAGGAAATAGACTGTTTTCGCCATCATAAGGTCCCACGAATATTTTTTGCAAAGTAAAAACGGGGAGGTAGCTAAACGACTTTTTAACTGAAGATCATTCTCATAAATCTTTAAAGGCAAACTAAACTTCACTCTGTAGTATTCTTCATTTACAATATGGCTTGCATGATAAACCTGAGGTCCACAGTAGCGAGAGATTCGGGGATTTACCAGTTCGACAGTCGACACCAATTTGACTGGCTAGGGCAACACTTATGCACGGTGACAAACCAGCACGGCGTCAGATGCTTTTTAAATTATGCTATGACTGGCAGGAATCCAAATTGTATTTTTGAATAGAAAAACACCGCACATATCAAGTACATACTTAGAAACTACCTCGGGGACTATTACTATAATCAGGCACAGTATTGAGGTGCTCGTCTCATAGTATCTACTCAGGAGGATAAGTTCTCCAGTTGAGATGAGTTTCAAAGAAGGTGACGATTCTCTAAATACGTGAAGTAGAGTTATTGTGACTTTGGAACTGCGACTCCTTCTTTGACTTCCATTTAAATGTTTAACAGTAGGTACAGTGATCTCCGGATAAGTGACCCTCGCTTAATTGCGTTCCTCGTTTAATTCAGCCGAAAACTGAGCAAATAAAGCATTCCATAACGTGCCTAACTTTTCCCGTTTAAATGCGTACCGCTTAAATACGTTACCCGGTTAATTGTGCTACTAAAAGTAAAGCTTCTCGTAAAACTTCATACAAAATCTCCCGGTTAAATGAACACACACACAAAAAAGCACGAACAACTTTTTGTACTTACAGTTTTGATAAAATCAAAGACACTCTTGTCAAATCAATTGCCATATTGACATGCCATGGAGAAGGCTCCTCTGCTGATGAAGGAGGTGCCGAAGATTTTCATACAGATGTTCTCTCCAATTTATTAAAATCTATGCACCCAAAGACATTTTCAATGTCGATGAAAGCGTACTATTTTACAATGCCCTGCCGACATCATCTCTTAATCGAAAAGTATCTACATCAAATAAGTTGTTTACAACTAGCGAACCCCCTGCACACTTCGTAGTGCAAAATAGAAAAACGCCTCTTTGTTTGAACTTGTTGATTCGGTGGTTTTCGAGATATAATATTTTGAATGTTTTTTTTTTGTAAAGACGGTGCCACGCCCCTTTGTCTAATTTTTACCAAACTTCACGATAAACATGTCGGTCCAATATCAAAGGTTTGAGCTGAACCGGAGCAAAACTTTTCGAGTTTTTGAAGCGCACACAAACGAACATTGTTTGTGTTCTTAAATTTTTAGTTTGAACATGCTAATAAAAACGCTTTATTGCGTTTCAAGGCAATAAAGCGGGAGTTTCCTTATTGCGTCGACAACGCACTTAAGCGGAATTCTCGTAAGTGCGTTCCTCTGATAAATGCGTTGAAAATTGTACATTTTCCCTGACGCAACAAACCGGGGACTACTGTACCTCGAATTTTCCAGCGGAAGTCCTAGGGCATTACCAATAATCGTTCTTCATCTTCAACTTAAATATTTTGACAATCACAAGGTCACAATGGAAAATTTTATATGAAAATTCTCACCATTGTGACTTCGTAAATGGTAGCCTGGACACTAAAAATTATTATTAGTACCGCGGTTAGTGTTTTCTTGAGTTTGGATCAGGATCACCCTAGTTCTCAAAAAATTGTTCTACGGGGTAGGGCAAACATGGTTCGTTGGCAAAAATCTGCGGAGAAACTATAGGTCGAGGTTCTTATGTGGGCTTATTGCATCAACTGATAATGCCCAATTCTTAAGCAGTCGGAAGAGAGTGAGACTGTATTAAGTACCAAATAACCTTAGTAGGGCAATAATTTGATGAGTTTGTAACCAAGGGGGTGAAACTGTTTAGGATGTTGATGTCAAACCACCCTGTCCATAGGGACACTATTACAAGTCTTATAAGACTACAATTATGATTGCTTGAGGCACTGCTACGCCACACGATGGTACTGCCATCAAAAGCAAATTAAGTTAGCAAGTTTTTCGTTAAAAAAACGTCGTGAATGTTTTTTTTTTTTTCAAACAACCTTTGATAACACATAAAAGCAACCTCAAACAAATTACCAGAAATATATTAATATCAAAAGACTAATATATCTGAGCTCAGTGTTTGTTGACTTAAAGATTGCCTGCCATTTCAATAAAATATCCACCACAGGTATCTGATACATACCATCAAAAAACAAAAAAGCAGGTGTTAACGAATTCGAAGTAAAAAAAAAAGAAAACCCATTAGGGCAAATTATTACCACCGCCAGAAGTTTTATTGTCCTTATGTGAGTGTGTTGTGCACCATTTAATGCAATTCATGAAAAAACAAAAGAAATCACCGTAAATCTGGTCCCATAAATTTACCCTCCTGCCTGGACATCGTGAGCTGGGATCAAATTACTTTCACACGCCAACAGCAACAGGAATAAGGATTACAATTTCCCCACACACACAAGCAAGTGCGAGCAATATAATAATAACGTTTGTATATGGTATATGCATGCAATTAGCGTAAATGGATTCGGCGAAATAAAAACTTGTTCATGACTCTCTTCCTGTATGGATGTACATATATGGGGGCTTCCTGCAACGATCTACCACCACCTCCATCTTGGCGGCGGGTAGTATATCCATTGTACAATTATATTACGGGAATCTCAGAGCTTTATTACCCTTTTGGCACTTTGCCGATTGTCCGTTTGCGGAAAGTGTAGCCCAAAAAAAAAAAGTCCTTCACAACCTCCGGCATCAGTGCGACTCAACTTATGAATTCGTAATCAAGTGCATTTGTATATCTGTTACGAAGCCATTAAAGTCGAAAGCAATTAGATTCATTTGAAATTCAACTCATACCATACCGCTGGCTGGCGCGTATGTGTGCCACAAACATTCAGACTCAGTCAGACACAATTAGGAATAACAAGTTTTAATGGACGCCATTAGCAATTCGAAATACAACGTCATTCGGTATTTGGCCATTCAGTATTTAGTTGCCAGGCGCAACTCGAAGCGGCGGCGATAATTGACTGAATACTTAAGTTATGCATATATGCGGAGCGGATCCTTGAATGACCTCATCAAGCCAATTCACATCATTCAGACGGTCGCTGCAAGGCGAAAGATTGCATCAGAAGTAAAATTCAGCTTCAACGCAAAGTATCTAATTTGCTTATACAATTTCCGGTGTTGCTACCATTCCTTCACCGGCCGGCGGGGTGTGCATGAGATTTCCCTCTAAAAGAACGGTAACACATTCGCTTTGGATGTATAGCTATATCAGAACGAAGCCAGAGGACATAATCATGTCCCTATTACGAACGTGTAAGGAGCTCGAGTGAATGCATACAGGAATGTTCCTTATAAAGTTTCATCGAAATGTTGTTATACTCTATAACTAGCAGTCAGAATGGGTTGGCATTGGTATGTTGTTAGTATCTATATCTATATGCACTTACCTGATACGGACAGCTCACTGGTGCTATTAACCAAGTTATCCATAATTGGCTGGAAATTGTAGTACGTCAGTGTTTCGAGAAGATTCTCCTGCAGGTTAATTGAAAGGAGAGCCGGCGTGCCACGTAGTAGGCCATTGTCGAGTTTTTTCAGCACATTGTTGCGAAGGTTTAGAGTTTTTAAATTATTGAGGCCGTCCAGTGCACGTTCAGAGATGCGCTGCAAAATAGAATATGAGTGTTGAATTTATAAAATGTTTTTTTTTATTTATACACAATTTATACAAAGAGAGTGTATGTAGAATGTTGTCAAAGGAAGGTATACCCACCTACCTACATATTTGGATTTTATTTCAATTAACTCGTGGTGGAGGGGGACTAAACTGACAGCGGTATCAGTTTACATTATTTACTAGGCTTATGTTCGGGTTGGTAAAGGAACCGTGTAACTGGATAGTTTCATATTCAGAGGGCTGAATAATTAATCGCAGCATTTTGTCGCCGGAAACGTGAGTGTTGAATAGTGAGCCACAAAATGCTGAGTATGGGGGTAAGATGCGACTTAGGGTAGAGAGCGATATGCAGCGAAATATTCGAGCCGTATAGATTTGTATTGCCTTAATTGTTTGTATTCCTTATTATGTGTTATTTTGACAACTAACACTTCAGTTGGAATTATACACTGCCGCTCAACTGAATAGGTTCAAAATTATTTAAAAAGTAAAATAACGGCATCTCTTTAACCAATTTTCCGATTTTATTGAAATCAATTTTTTTATATAGAATAATCAATTGTTAATGAAACACGAAAGTTTGCGCTCTCTAACACACGTATTTATATTTTTATGATTATTTTTCCAAAAACATATAAAAAAATTCCCATTTATTTTGGCTCAACTGAATAGGTTCAAAAACTTAAAATTAAAAAAATATATATATAAAGTATGGGACCGTTGTCCACGGAATCCGTTCAAAAATATTCGAAAAATTTGGAAAAGCATTTTGTAGTACAGTTTTGTATACATTCGCGTTCATTTTCGATGTAACAAACTGCAGGTCACAAGTCCCATAATACGATATGTGCGGAACACCGTAATGCCCCCTGTAGAGGTGTGGTGGCTACCTTAAACACGTTCATCCTTCCGCAGGTCGTGAATGTAATAGATGTAGCCACCCGGTCCATCCAGGTTGAAGTTCTTTTCATCGGATGTAGGGAATCGTCCAAACATTGTTGTTGCAGTTTAGTTTTGTGTTCAAATTTAACCGGCATCAGAAAGAGGAAAAGGAAATCACTATTTTGACTTCGCTATTTCTTGGCCTTGTGAACTGCGCGAAAAAATCAACTTCCTGGGAAACGAGCGAAGCTATGCTGGTGAGTGCGTAATTTTTCGCTCAGATTATGGCAACATTTTTAATCTCATTTAGCTCCATCAATTTTATCTTGATTTCAAATATAATAATTGAAATCCACGCCTAAAATCGGGACTTAAATTTAGAGATCAAATTGTAAATTTTATAAATAAAATCAAAAGAGCTAGATGAGATTGAAGGTTGGGTCATACACTGAGCATGCATGAGTGAGCGAGATAGACATAGAAGATTTGTCGATGGTCTAGGCTGATATTGGTCTAGCGGCTGATTGTGATCGAGAGATCGGTTTTACACATGGTAGTGATCGGACGTGGCGGTGGATGTTTTTTTTTTATATATTTTTTTTTAAATTCCGTGGTTTACACCGGTGGCGGTAGAAACGGGACACAACGAATCCAGCTAGTTGATGTACCCTAAAAGTATTTTTAAACAATAAAAAGTGCCTGGTGAAAAGCGCATAAAGCTTCTACGTCCTAAAATTATTGGCAACTAAAAGTACCTACATTTATATACAAATTCGTCCCGCCCACCCGTGCAACCAAAGTAACCACGCGATTCGCCAATCCCACCTAACCACGCGGTCCACAAAAGTCAAAGCATCCTACCCATCGTAAAACCCCAAAAACCGACAGAACAACCATCACACGACTGGCCGCAAAATCAAAATCATCGCGTGCGAAATTCCAACCTGCCGAGACGCATACAAAATCCAAAAAGGTCTCATCGACAGTATTGGTTCGCTTTGTGTCATCTCAGCGACCCTTATTCGCAGATCGCAGTCCAATCGACACCGGCTCGTTCGCCAATCCTTAGCTCACAGTCACGGCCTCAGGTGCATAAGTTGCATAAGCCAAAGTTCGCCTGAAAAGATAATTTTCGCCAGCAGAGTCACCATCCACAACAGTCGCAGCAAGTTCATCAGCAGAAACACCAACCAACCAACATAAATTTTTGTTTTTCTATTTGGCCCTAGAGGGCTCTGTTTGCAGTACTAAAGAGAAAAAAAGCTAAGTTCTGGTCAATTTTTTGTGATTTGTAAATCATTTACGTTCAAATGCAATTTTTATCTATTTAGTTTAGTGCGTCGATCTTTCTGCTAAAATTGGAGCAGCGTACAGAACATCAAGAAAGGAAAGTGGTGCACCTCAGTCCAACCCCTTGGAGTCCGGTTTAATGGTAACCCAGAAAATAGATTGGGGTAAGTTTTTATAAGAATTTCATTTGAACAAGTGATAGTAGTTTGATTGAACCAGTACCAGAATAGATATAAAAGGTTAGGAAACAAAACAAGTAGGGAACGTGACGTTTATGTCTAAGTGAATCGGTGTTTGAGCGCTTAGTATAAAATTATTTCAATTCGCTGATTGTAGAGTTATACATATTGTTACATTCGGCTGGGATTCGAAAAGATAAAACACTATTCTGTTTACTAAACTTTAATAAATCACTTTTATTACAAGACAATATCACTTAAAATCAACTTTTCCGCTTATTTCAATCTTTTCCACTTATTACAATCTTTTCCACTTATTTTAAATCACTACCGATACTATTCGAACTTTGCTTTACACGGTTTAAAGATAAACTGTCCCCTCGTCGGATTTCGCAACCCTTTTTATACTCCCCACTAAAGCTTCTCGAATATTCTATACTCCAACCGGAACAATCGAGAATGTACTAGTTTCGTTTTAGACCATTCACCATTCGTTGAGTTTGGAAGATTCGAAGTTTCGAAGTTCCGTTGAATAAGTTCGTCTACTTTCCATTAGATGGCGTTGTGGTCAATAAGTAGTACTTTTCAATCCACACTACAATATCCCCCTCTTAAACTTGTTCGTCCCGAACAAATGCGTCAACATTTTCCCCAATGTAACGGTGAAGACGATCCACATGGACAACTTTGAGTTTACCTCTTCCTCGTTGGATTCGATAAACCACGTCGTTGATTCGCTTGACTACTCTATAGGGCCCCTCCCAATCTTGTTGCAACTTAGGCGACATACCTTTTCTTCTATGGGGATTGTAGAGCCATACCAGATCTCCTTCCTCGAATCCTGTAGTGGTTGCTTTGGCATCGTACCTCGTCTTCATGCGGTCGCTGGCTATTTTGATCTTATCCCTAGTTTTTCGATGCACGTCCCTGATGGTTTCTCTGAGGTCCGCAACATAATCGTCCTCATCCTTGGGTTCCTCAGTGGGAGATCCGAACATCAACGCACTAGGTAGCCGGACTGTTCGACCAAACAGGATTTCAGATGGTGTATGCCCCGTAGTGTTATGCACAGCATTGCGATAGGCTAGTAGAAACATTGGGATCTGTTTATCCCAATCCCTCTGGTCGTCGCATACAACCTTAGATAGGTGTTCATTCAAGGTTCTGTTGAAGCGTTCTACCATCCCATCTGATTGCGGATGGAGCGGCGTTGTTCTCGTCTTCTTAATCCCGAGTAACTGGCATACTCCTTGAAAAATCTTGGACTCGAAGTTTCGGCCTTGGTCTGAGTGCAATTCCAATGGTACACCAAATCTGCTCACCCAGTTGAAAACAATCTGCTCTATCACGGTTTTGGCTTCTTGGTTAGGGATGGCAAATGCTTCTGGCCACTTACTGAAGTAGTCCATAACCACGAGGATGTAACGATTTCCATTAATCGTTTCAGGAAACGGTCCGGCAATATCAACTGCAATTCTTTCGAAAGGGGCTCCAGCATTGTATTGGTGCATTTTGCCTTGAGTTTTCACTCTCGGGCCTTTGCTGGCCGCACAGGTTACGCACTTTCTGCACCAGTTTTCTACATCATCCCTTGAGTGGATCCAGTAAAATCGCTCTCGCACCTTTTCGAGTGTCTTATTTATTCCCAAGTGGCCCCCAGATACTCCATCATGCAGTTCCTTTAGTACTTCACTTACTTTGGACCTGGGAACAATAAGCTGCATCACGAACGACTTTCCATCAGAGCTTTCCCATCTTCTTCTCAGAATGCCGTCCTGCACATGAAGAGAATCCCATTGTGCCCAGTATGCCTTCAGCTCGGGGCTCCTATTGGATATCTCCTGCCAGTCTGGTTTTCCCTCATGCTCCTTCCAGGCGAGAATCGGCTCGATATCCGGATCTTCCCTTTGAGCCTCCCGGATCTCTCTCGCACTCCAGCCGTCCATGGGCTTAGCTCTCAGCCTTTGTACGGAAACGGCATCTTTTTCCTCCTGACGCACGCAATGTTTGCAATCGGCTTTGCAAGGACGGCGGGAGAGAGCATCTGCATTAGAGTGAAGAGTTCCCTTTCGATGCTGTATTTCGTAGTCATACATCTGCAGCCGTTCGATCCACCTCGCGACTTGTCCCTCAGGATTTTTAAACTGCAGCAGCCACTTTAAAGACGCATGATCGGTGCGAAGAATAAATTTGCTCCCATAAAGGTACTTGTGGAAGTGTTTTGTCGCCAGGACTAAAGCGAGAAGTTCCCGTCTGGTTACACAGTAGTTCCTTTCTGACTTCGAGAGAACTTTACTGAAGTAGGAAACTACTTTCTCTTGGCCATCATGCACTTGCGAAAGGACGGCTCCAACTCCCACATTACTAGCGTCTGCGTCCACAATAAATGTTTTTCCAGGAGTGGGGTACGCTAGTATGGGGGCGTCACACAGTTGCTGTTTTAGTTTTTCAAAGCTCTTTTCGCACTCACCTGACCATTTAAATTGTTTTCCCTTTTCCGTCAGTTGATGCAAGTTCTTCGCAATCCCGGCAAAGTCCTTCACGAACCGTCTGTAGTAGGTCGCAAGTCCCAGGAAGCTTCTCAGTTGATGTTTGTCCTTGGGAACCGGCCAGTTTTTCACTGCTTCGACTTTCTCTGGATCAGTCCTGACTCCTTCGGAAGAGATGATGTGTCCGAGATATTTTACTTCTGGTCTAAAAAGAGCACACTTTTTCGGGTTCAGCTTCAATTGCGCGCCTCGCAGTCTCTGGAACACTTCCTTCAAGTTGTCTCGATGTTCTTCAAACGTTTTGCCTACCACGATGACATCATCTAGATACACCAAACAGGTTTTCCACGTCAGTCCCAGCAAAACCCGCTCCATTAGCCGTTCAAAGGTGGCTGGAGCATTGCACAGTCCAAATGGCATTACTGTGAATTGCCAGAGCCCGTTTCCTGCTGTAAAAGCTGTTTTCTCGCGGTCTTCGGGATGGATCTGCACTTGCCAGTAGCCACTCTTTAAATCAATTGTGGAAAACCATTTGGCGCCGGATAGTGTATCCAGGGTGTCGTCAATCCTTGGCAGAGGGTAGCTATCCTTTTTGGTGACGTTGTTCAGCTGACGATAGTCGACGCAGAATCTCGTGCTGCCGTCTTTCTTCTTAACCAGTACAACTGGTGACGCCCATGGACTTTTCGAACTTTCAATCAGCCCTTCCTTTTCCATCGTCGACACCATTTCTGCAACCTCCGTCTGCTTAGCCAATGGTAGTCGCCTGGGAGGCTGACGAATAGGTCTTGCGTCTCCTGTGTCGATTCGGTGTTGTACGAGATGTGTCCGACCATACTCGCCGCTCTTCGAAGCAAATATATCAGCGAACTCGTTGATTAGTTCCCCCGCCATTTCTTGCTGCTCCTGATTCAACTCACACTGTCCAAATATACTCCTTTTTATCTCTGCCATTTCCGTGGATGTAAGAGGTTTGGTAGGACCCTCATTGGATAATTTTGTGACCGCAGTAATTGGTACGCACTTACCGACCACCTCCCCTTGCTTTAGTTTCAGGGTGCTATGTTCGACATTTAGGACTCGTACGGGAACCATGTTATTTTTAGGTTCTACAAGCATCTTTCCAACGACGTAGTTTTGATAATGATTTTCTGGATCTGGCTCAACTAGGTAGAATCGGTGGCTCCCAGGATCGCCTTCCAGTTTTGTCCAAATAAGTGTTTCTGAAGAAGGTGGTAATATCTCGTCTTCACTCATGACTGTCCTTAGAGCTGTGACATGCTCGTCCCCGTAAATCATGGGAATCTCGACGTTCCTGTACTTTAGTACTTGCAAGCCGATGTCCAGTACTACATCATGTGCCTTCATAAAGTCAATTCCGATGATGCATTCGTCACATATATCGGCCACTAGGAAGGTATGGGAGAAGACTAATCCCGCAAGATTTATTGTTAGCAGTACTTCTCCATACACCTTTGTTGTTGCTCCAGTTGCTGTTTTTAGACAGTAGCTGCTGGTGTTGTGCAGCCATGATTGGCGGACGATGTCTCTCCTTATGATGGAAGCGGTGGCACCGGTGTCGATGGTGGCCACATACTTTTTGTTGCCGATATGGGCTTCCACTGTCAAACTCTTATTACCTCGTTTGGTCTGGGAAACTTGAATTATGGTCCTGGGGGCGTCGATTCCAGAATCCAACTTCTGCCCCGTGAAGTTGGTTCTTACACGTTTCCCGACTGATGATTTTGAGTAGAGTCATCCGCTGGACGCTCAGATTCCCCTTCGTTACGACTCCTAGCGCTGCAGTACGGACAACTAGTGTGTCTGGGTGGAGCTCTGCATTGTCGCTGTAGATGTCCAATTTTGTTGCAGTTCCAGCAACGAATAGGTCCCCTGCGAGCACTGTTCTGTTCTACGACGTTTGCCCTTTGGCACGAGCATTCGACGGTTGTCATCTCTCTCACACGGTGAAACCCTTGTGATGCTTGGTCAGCAGCTTTCATGGTCAGGGCAAATGCCAGTGCCTCAGGGAGAGTTTTCTTTCCAGCCATTCGTACAGCCATTTGCAGTTGTCGGTCCTCTATGGCTTGGATAAACGCCTCTACAGCCATTTCGTTGATGAGATCCTCGCCGGCATTAGGATACGACAAATGTGCCAGGCGTTCGATATCCGCTTGCAACTGCTGGAGCGTTTCTCCCCGCTTCTGGATTCTACTGCGCAGTTGCACCCTGTATACTTGCTGCATATGGTCATCACCAAAGCGCATTTCGATAGCCTTAACCAATGCGTCGTAGTTGCGTTGCTTTTCTTCGGAAATAGTTTGAAGCAATTCTGCAGCTGTGCCTCGTAGTGCTAGCGTTAGTGCAATGGACTTTTCCTCGTCGTCCCAGCTGTTGGTCATTGCAGCTGCTTCGAACTGCCGCTTATAAATTGGCCATGATGTTTGACCATCGAAAACAGGCGGTTGCATCTCCTTCCTTCTTGGGCCATCAGCAGAATATTCTCGAGCTTTCTGTTTCTTTACTTTGTCCAGTTCTCTAGCCAAGTTCTCGACGCTTGTCTCATGCTTTTGTAATGTTTGATTGATTTCATCAAATTGTGTCTCATGCTGGTTTAGTTTGTTATCAATCGCGTCGAATTTTACTTCTAGAACATTCTTAAACTCTTCCACGGCACCTTTTTGTGCAGCGACAATGGAATTCTTCTGTTCTTCTAGAGAATTCTTCTGTTCTTCTAGAGAATTCTTTTGTTCTGCAAATTTAGATTCAATAGAATTCTTCTGTTCTTCTAGAGAATTCTTATGTTCATCTAGAGAATTCTTCTGTTCCGCGAACTTAGATTCTATAGAATTTTTCTGTTCTTCTAGAGAATTCTTATGTTCATCTAGAGAATTCTTCTGTTCTTCGAGCTTGGCAAGAATTAATGCCATCATAGCGGCCATGTCAACGCCTGTACTTACTTGTTCTTCTTTTTCTTCTGGCACTTCGAATATCATGGATTTTGGATCTCCTCCCTCGCTTTCGACGGCTTCCTGCAGACGAAGTATGAGGTCACTTTTTCCCCCAGCTGTGGAGAGATTCCGTTTTTCCAGCTCAGTTTTTAACTGAGGTATGCTTAGTTGTAGTAATGCCAATGTGCGAACCATTTTTACTAATTCCTTTGGTTTTTTTTTTTTTTTTTTTTTCTTTTCTTTTTTTTTTTTCACTTTATTTTATTTTATTTTTTTATTATTATTTTTTTTTTTTTCTGTTGGTACTGCACAAATTAATTCACTTTCACTTTCACTTTTTTTTTTTTTTTTTTTTTTTTGTCAAATTCACAATTTAATTCACTGTTTTTATTTTTATTTTACAATTTAATTCACTGGTTTTCTTTTCAAAACACTTCCCACAGAATACGTTTTATCCCACTTCTGACACCAATGTTACATTCGGCTGGGATTCGAAAAGATAAAACACTATTCTGTTTACTAAACTTTAATAAATCACTTTTATTACAAGACAATATCACTTAAAATCAACTTTTCCGCTTATTTCAATCTTTTCCACTTATTACAATCTTTTCCACTTATTTTAAATCACTACCGATACTATTCGAACTTTGCTTTACACGGTTTAAAGATAAACTGTCCCCTCGTCGGATTTCGCAACCCTTTTTATACTCCCCACTAAAGCTTCTCGAATATTCTATACTCCAACCGGAACAATCGAGAATGTACTAGTTTCGTTTTAGACCATTCACCATTCGTTGAGTTTGGAAGATTCGAAGTTTCGAAGTTCCGTTGAATAAGTTCGTCTACTTTCCATTAGATGGCGTTGTGGTCAATAAGTAGTACTTTTCAATCCACACTACAATATATTATGTATATATTACTCGTACGAATGAACGTACATCTGTACTGAACTATTTAAGTTGTGCGCAAAGAAAATTAACAATTGTTAACCTACGTTACGCAATAATATATCAAGAAGCATTAACCATTGAAAAGTAATACTACAGATGAATTGTTTTGAAGTAAACTTAAACGGATATTTTTTGTTAATTGACCTACGTGGTATATGAATATAAGCTGCAATCATTGTTAATTTAATTTTAGTTAATCTTAGGCTGCGTTGATAAATAAATGGATTCATTGTTAAAATTTGAGAATTTAAAAGAAACCTCTTTTTCTTTCGGCGTTGTATATGGTTTACGATCTTCGAAATTTTTGTTAGTGTTGTCATTTTAGTGATTTTCTTTTGCCGTGTTAGCAATTTTAAGATAATGTGCTCGATAAGATTTACGAATATGCGCGGTTGTTAAATTAGTGAGAGGATGTGTGGGATGGATTATGAAGATATATACGTTAGGACCTAAAAGGGTTATGAAGGGGTATCTTAGACTCCAGTAGAGGCTAGATACTCACTTTTCGGTTTAGGGGTCATCGTAAATGGAGCGTATCGATGGCCATGGATGCTGAACTCCGGTTTAGTTAGGGGTGGGCCAGCTCTTGGAGAGTATTAACATCTACCTCTCTCCCTCTCTCTCCCGCTTAGGAAGATCATGGTGAATTAGACAAAACTCGGGCCTCGCAATCAATATTGTTAGGGATGTACGGTTACGCGTCGTTTTTTAGATCTTTTTCTCTCAGGCATGTAAAATCTCAATGTAACCCCAGTCTAGGGCCTGTGGCAAGATCCCCACCCGCCGATGAGCTAGCGCGTGGAGAAAGCGTTCATGTCTGAGCCACAGGAGGCCTGGACACCCCTCCTATTGGTCCGCCTGGACTGACTCAAGGGTCCTGTGACCTTGGGTCATAAGGGTGGATAAGGGTAGTGGGAGGGTTCGGCTGCTTACAGTTATGCTAGACTACATTATACCACCTAGGACTAGGCTTTCACCGATATGGGTTATATATTGGAGAGGCCAAGTTTTACCCAACCGAAGGCTTTTTCGGTCATTGGTGCATATCTGTTTGCGTGTGTATGCTTCCGCCAATTTACTTCGGTAAAAGCATAGGCATTTTCCCAGCCGTTCGTTACAGGTGGCGCCCAACGTGGGGCCCGAAGTTTTGTCAATATAATTCACATATAAAAAAAATATATATATTTGTTTCCCAAATTTTAGTTTGTGGCTTCAACGTATCCAGTAAATGGGTGAAACTGAGTCCCTATTCATATCTGTTGTACGGTTGATAGTCCTTTTAGAGTTTGTTAAAGTGCCTTATAGATTGTTCAATTTGCTAGTTTCCGAACTGAAAGTCCTTATGTCCGGTAGATAGGTAGACGTTTGTCCTTATTTACGTCCGTTGCGTAGGCCTAAATAGTTTAGGTTAACTTTGTCTAAACACTTCAAGTCGACGAATGTATGTCCTGTATATGAATGAAATCTGTTCTTCATTTACGAAAGTTGCTTAAATTCAAGATTTGGAGAGTAGTTTCGCCTTAGTGTTGCAGTCATGTTAAGTCCGGTAAATGGGTTGAACTTTTTCCCCATTTATGTCTGTCGCTTCATGTTGCTTACACTATTCTTATTGCAAAACAAAGACAGCATAACAAAAACAAAAATGTATTTCACACTTCCAGCAGTAAATACAAACATTGAACAATTTATATACATTGAAACATTTATTATCCATAGCGAGATTTTGAGCTTTAGTTACTTTCTTTTGTCCTCGTATTTGTCCAGATTAAGTCCTACACATCCTCAATTATTATGATAAAGTTTTTGATATAGTATTTAAGATTTTGAATTATTTAGTTGGCTGCAAGGCAACTATTTTCGAATTTGATTTAATTTTGATCCTTTTACATTTAATATTTTTACCCTTCTGATAAGATAGTTTTGAAATTTTTGAATTCATAGCTTCCAATAGATATTTGATATTAGTTAAGATTATTCGGCATGTCAAATCCTGGCCCAAGTCGGCGTATTGACGTGCAAAATAGCTATACGTTACGAAGTGGACGCAAACAAGTTCCAATAGTACCAGAAGCGTCAAGGCGGATAGACAATATGTCCGAAAGTAGGGAAAACGATGATATTCAGGCAAGTTTGGCCAATCAGCAAGAGAATCGACCGCAACCACTCTCGTCAGGAACTCGTGCTCCTGAAGGAATGCCTGACGCCAATGATAGCGCACAATTTGAGCAGTACGTCCAAGATGTCGTTTCCGCTACAGTCGGCATTAACCGTACTGATGAACTTCGATTCATCAGAGAAGAACTCGACAAGAACCGTTTAGAACTCCAACGGGAAATAGCGTCCCTAGTGCAAGCAGCATTATCAGCTCCGTTGCCACCTCAAGATTCTAACCATCGGAATAACATCCCCGATCCTAACTTGCGTGTTCCCCAAACTGAATATGACGTCAATAGACAGGCAGAATTTATCCCTCCTTATTCGAATCCATCACCAAACGTTCCACCAAGAAATAATCCTGTCGTATATCCAGTGAATATGCCGCGGAGTAGCAATGTCGAAAATTTCTTAGAACAATTCAGCAGAATTAATCTGAATGGTCCAACCCCTTGCCAAGACATTCCCGCTCCGACTTCTTCGCCCTCGAATTCATTTAACCGATTTCCCAATTATCACAAATGGGGAATTAAGTTCGATAACGTTAAGATGACGGTGGATGATTTCCTCTTCCGTCTTGGAAGATTAAAGGAATCATATAACGTGACGTGGTGTGACATCGTCAGTAACTTCCACCATTTTGTTTCAGGACAAGTTGAAACTTGGTTTTGGACCTACCTTAAGAGTAATCCTGGTGTAAATTGGCCCACTCTTCGTCTGGCGTTAATAGAGCAATATCGTAGCTTAGAATCTGACTTCGAATTGTCGCGAAGGATGTCTGACCGTAGGCAAGGACAGTATGAGCCGTTCGATACGTTTTTCGCAGACCTTCTGCAGCTCAATTCTCGATTGCGTGTCCCGAAGTCGAACCGGGAGATAATTGAAACAATAAAGCAGAATGTGAATCGCAAGATAGGTGAACATCTTATAACGTTTAGCACCCATAATATCCCCGAAATGGTGCACGTGTGTCGCACAATTGAAAAGTTCATTAATGAACATGACACCCAGCGACCTAGGATGCAACAACCTTTCATGTCACGTCGGAATATCAACGAGCTTGAACAGACAGATATTCATTCCATCCCCTGTTCATCAGGTGAAGTCGAAGCCGTTGCTTTTCGTCAAAGAAATACGAACGCGCTGAAATGTTGGAATTGTAAAGAGCTTGGGCATACATTTTTTGATTGTGCTATTCCACAGAGAGCCCTTTTCTGCTACAAATGTGGCAGAGAGAATACGACTACACCACAGTGTCCAACTTGTGCGGGAAACTCTCAAAGGAGCAATCATCCAACCGGGGAGAATTGCTCACGGAATCCCAACCCGGCAAACTACCAAATGTAATCCAAAACTCTCCTATCTCAATACTTAAGCGTCCTGAAGAGCCTAGTACAAAAATATCAGCGATTGTTACTACACCTGCAAAAGAAATCAGCCCTCAGAAACCGTCTTTTCACGAGCGACTTACGAAATACTACCAAACGAGAGATAGAATCTTCGGAACACCAACTCGGTCAGCAAAGATAATAAAGGTAAGGAAACGCTTCGTAGACAAGAAGCGGCGATATCAAGCTATAGCCGCTACGACTTTGCAATGTTCCACGACTGATCCGAGGCCGTATGTCACTGTAAAGGTTTTTGAGCGAGATTGGTTAGGGTTATTAGATAGTGGCGCTTGTATTAGTTGCTTAGGGGCAGGTGGTGTAGAATTTTTATTAAACAACAAAATTCCTTTTAAGAAATTTTCATCCGCTGTCACAACAGCTGATGGCAAAGAGCAAAATATTGTCGGTGTTATTAACGCCAAAATGCAGTTCAGAAATCGAAACGAAGACATAACTCTATATGTCGTTCCATCTCTGACTAAAGATTTATACCTCGGTGTAGATTTCTGGCGCATGTTTGAAATAGCCCCAAGTGTTATCTCTGAGATTTCTGTAAAAACCTTTAATTTAGAAAATGTTTCTAGTTTGGATATATCAGGCGACGTTCCTCTAAGAAGCGAAGTTCTCACATTAGCCCATGATTTGTCGGACAATGAGTCTAGGAAGTTGGAGGAAGTTATTAGTATGTTCCCGTCCTTTGCGAAAGTTGGTTTAGGAAGGACGCTGGTAGAGGAACACACAATTGATACTGGGGACGCGGAGCCAATAAAACAGCGTCATTATCCCGTATCTCCAGCGGTACAAACCCTCCTGTATGCGCAGTTGGACCGTATGCTTTCTTTGGACGTGATCGAAGAAAGTTCAAGTTCATGGAGCTCCCCAGTTGTTCTAGTAAGGAAAACTGGGAAGAACCGTATGTGCTTGGACGTTCAAAAGCTTAACCGGGTCACTAAAAAGGATGCATACCCACTGCCGCATATAGAAGGGTTGCTAGGACGTCTTTCGGATACATATTTCATTTCGAGTGTGGATCTGAAAGACGCCTTTTGGCAGATACCGTTGGAGCAAAGTTCAAGGGAGAAGACTGCGTTTACCGTCCCTGGTAGGCCGCTGTACCAATTCAAAGTGATGCCCTTTGGCCTTTGTAATGCGCCTCAGCGTCTTTGCAGGCTCATGGATAAGGTCATCCCTCATGAATTGAGACAGCGGGTGTTCGTCTACCTGGACGACTTGCTAATTTTCTCAAGGACGTTTGAGGAGCATATTGAGCTTCTGTCCATTGTCGAAAAACAAACTTAAAGCGGCAGGGTTATCGATTAATGTAGAAAAATCCAAGTTTTGTTATAGGGAGTTGAAATATCTCGGATTTGTCGTAGGAGACGGCATTTTAAAAGTAGATCCTGCTAAGGTAGCTGCCATAAGTGAATTTCCTATACCTAAAACTGCTCGCCAAGTAAGACGATTTTTAGGAATGTCCGGGTGGTATAGGCGATTCGTAAATAATTTTTCTTCCTTAGCTTCTCACCTATCGGATACCTTAAAAAAAGGAGTTGCATTCAGTTTCGGCGAAAATGCAATCGAAGCATTTAATTCTATAAAACAAATGTTGACGTCAGCGCCTGTTCTAGTTAATCCTGACTATAATAAACAATTCGTCATCCTTTGTGATGCCTCGTCAACTGGCATTGGAGCGGTATTATGTCAGGAGGACGAAAACGGCGATGAACGTCCCATATGCTTCTATTCGCATAAACTGAATGATGCGCAAAAAAATTACTCGGTCACAGAGCGAGAATGCTTAGCGGCAGTGATGGGTATACATAAATTCCGGCCTTACATTGAGGGGTATAAGTTCAAAGTCATCACAGACCATGCCAGTCTGAAGTGGCTGATGGGCTTAAAAGACTTGAAAGGCAGGTTAGCTCGTTGGAGCTTAGATTTGCAAGGCTATACCTTTGAAATCGAGCACCGGAAAGGCAGTCTGAATGTTGTGCCTGATGCGCTTTCACGTGCGTATGAAATTGAGGCATTGCAATCCGGTCTTTCGAATTCAAAGGGAATGCATGACGTTTTGCATATAGATTTAACGGACCCTGCGTTTCAGTCGGAAGATTATCTCCAAGTTATCAACAACGTTCAAGCTAACAACGATCAGTTACCTGACCTCCGGGTCTCAGATGGCTACGTGTACAAAAAAATGAAACACAGCACTGGCAATCCACTCCAAGATGATCTGTCATGGAAGCTATGGGTTCCGGCAGCGCTTACTAACAACCTAATCTCTTTAGCCCATTGTCCTCCGAAGGCCTCTCATGGGGGCATCGCTAAGACCCTATTTAGACTGCGAGACCAGTATTACTGGCCTAATATGCCAGCTCAGGTGAAGCGGTATATCTCCCTTTGTGAAGTGTGCAAAACCACGAAAGCTCCAAACACCATCCTCAGAGCACCTATGGGTAAAGCTTTTACCGTAGACCGTCCCTTTCAGCATGTATATGTAGATTTCTTAGGCCCGTATCCGCGTTCCAAATTGGGAAATACGCATATTATTGTAGCATTGGATCAGCTTACGAAATTTGTACTAATCAAAGCCCTACGAAGAGCGACCGCTGAAACTGCAATAAAATTTCTGCGAGATGAGATTTTTCTTATTTTTGGTGTCCCTGAAACTATTTTCTCAGACAATGGGAAACAGTTTTTGAGCCTTGAGTTTGGTAATTTAATGAAATCTTTCGGAATAAATCATTTGAAAACCGCATCGTATTCCCCGCAGGCCAATGCTAGCGAGCGCGTAAATAGATCCATACTTTCCGCCATTAGGTCATATCTCGATACAGATCAATCAAACTGGGATCTACATCTGCCACACATTGGAAGTGCCCTAAGGACAGCGGTTCATTCGGCCATAGAAATGTCCCCGTATGAAGCAGTCTTTGGTCAACGTATGATCGAGCACGGCAGTGACTACAAATTATTAAGGAAGCTTAAAGGGCTAAATGGATCCGAGATTGATCTTATTCCGAAGGCAGCTAAAATTAATATTTTGCATTCGCACATTAAAGACTCTCTAGAAAAATCACATCAAGTATACGCCCGAGTGTACAATACTCGCAGTGCCAAGATTAAGTATCAAGTAGGAGACCTAGTGTATAAGAGAAACTTTGTTCTAAGTGATGCAAAGAAAGGACTAAATGCAAAGCTTTGTCTAAAGTTCATCAAAGCCAGAATTCAGAAAATTATTGGTAACAATCTTTACGAATTGGTAGACATATCTGGCAAAAGACTAGGGGTTTCTCATTCGAAAGATATCAGGCGCTAGCACTTACTCTTGTCTCATTATCTTCATTGCGCATATAGACACATTTGTTTTCATTTAACAAGCATTGGTCCGGCTGGCTCAGTCTGAACATGAGACTCTTAAGTTAGTTCAGGGGTGGGTCGAGGGTATCTGTCGATTCTTTTTCTTGATACTTTCATTCGCAAAATGCTGGTGAAACTATCAAGTTTTGTAGGGAATCGTCCAAACATTGTTGTTGCAGTTTAGTTTTGTGTTCAAATTTAACCGGCATCAGAAAGAGGAAAAGGAAATCACTATTTTGACTTCGCTATTTCTTGGCCTTGTGAACTGCGCGAAAAAATCAACTTCCTGGGAAACGAGCGAAGCTATGCTGGTGAGTGCGTAATTTTTCGCTCAGATTATGGCAACATTTTTAATCTCATTTAGCTCCATCAATTTTATCTTGATTTCAAATATAATAATTGAAATCCACGCCTAAAATCGGGACTTAAATTTAGAGATCAAATTGTAAATTTTATAAATAAAATCAAAAGAGCTAGATGAGATTGAAGGTTGGGTCATACACTGAGCATGCATGAGTGAGCGAGATAGACATAGAAGATTTGTCGATGGTCTAGGCTGATATTGGTCTAGCGGCTGATTGTGATCGAGAGATCGGTTTTACACATGGTAGTGATCGGACGTGGCGGTGGATGTTTTTTTTTTATATATTTTTTTTTAAATTCCGTGGTTTACACCGGTGGCGGTAGAAACGGGACACAACGAATCCAGCTAGTTGATGTACCCTAAAAGTATTTTTAAACAATAAAAAGTGCCTGGTGAAAAGCGCATAAAGCTTCTACGTCCTAAAATTATTGGCAACTAAAAGTACCTACATTTATATACAAATTCGTCCCGCCCACCCGTGCAACCAAAGTAACCACGCGATTCGCCAATCCCACCTAACCACGCGGTCCACAAAAGTCAAAGCATCCTACCCATCGTAAAACCCCAAAAACCGACAGAACAACCATCACACGACTGGCCGCAAAATCAAAATCATCGCGTGCGAAATTCCAACCTGCCGAGACGCATACAAAATCCAAAAAGGTCTCATCGACAGTATTGGTTCGCTTTGTGTCATCTCAGCGACCCTTATTCGCAGATCGCAGTCCAATCGACACCGGCTCGTTCGCCAATCCTTAGCTCACAGTCACGGCCTCAGGTGCATAAGTTGCATAAGCCAAAGTTCGCCTGAAAAGATAATTTTCGCCAGCAGAGTCACCATCCACAACAGTCGCAGCAAGTTCATCAGCAGAAACACCAACCAACCAACATAAATTTTTGTTTTTCTATTTGGCCCTAGAGGGCTCTGTTTGCAGTACTAAAGAGAAAAAAAGCTAAGTTCTGGTCAATTTTTTGTGATTTGTAAATCATTTACGTTCAAATGCAATTTTTATCTATTTAGTTTAGTGCGTCGATCTTTCTGCTAAAATTGGAGCAGCGTACAGAACATCAAGAAAGGAAAGTGGTGCACCTCAGTCCAACCCCTTGGAGTCCGGTTTAATGGTAACCCAGAAAATAGATTGGGGTAAGTTTTTATAAGAATTTCATTTGAACAAGTGATAGTAGTTTGATTGAACCAGTACCAGAATAGATATAAAAGGTTAGGAAACAAAACAAGTAGGGAACGTGACGTTTATGTCTAAGTGAATCGGTGTTTGAGCGCTTAGTATAAAATTATTTCAATTCGCTGATTGTAGAGTTATACATATATTATGTATATATTACTCGTACGAATGAACGTACATCTGTACTGAACTATTTAAGTTGTGCGCAAAGAAAATTAACAATTGTTAACCTACGTTACGCAATAATATATCAAGAAGCATTAACCATTGAAAAGTAATACTACAGATGAATTGTTTTGAAGTAAACTTAAACGGATATTTTTTGTTAATTGACCTACGTGGTATATGAATATAAGCTGCAATCATTGTTAATTTAATTTTAGTTAATCTTAGGCTGCGTTGATAAATAAATGGATTCATTGTTAAAATTTGAGAATTTAAAAGAAACCTCTTTTTCTTTCGGCGTTGTATATGGTTTACGATCTTCGAAATTTTTGTTAGTGTTGTCATTTTAGTGATTTTCTTTTGCCGTGTTAGCAATTTTAAGATAATGTGCTCGATAAGATTTACGAATATGCGCGGTTGTTAAATTAGTGAGAGGATGTGTGGGATGGATTATGAAGATATATACGTTAGGACCTAAAAGGGTTATGAAGGGGTATCTTAGACTCCAGTAGAGGCTAGATACTCACTTTTCGGTTTAGGGGTCATCGTAAATGGAGCGTATCGATGGCCATGGATGCTGAACTCCGGTTTAGTTAGGGGTGGGCCAGCTCTTGGAGAGTATTAACATCTACCTCTCTCCCTCTCTCTCCCGCTTAGGAAGATCATGGTGAATTAGACAAAACTCGGGCCTCGCAATCAATATTGTTAGGGATGTACGGTTACGCGTCGTTTTTTAGATCTTTTTCTCTCAGGCATGTAAAATCTCAATGTAACCCCAGTCTAGGGCCTGTG
The DNA here is from genome assembly GCA_955612985.1 of Cheilosia scutellata. Taxonomy (NCBI): domain Eukaryota; kingdom Metazoa; phylum Arthropoda; class Insecta; order Diptera; family Syrphidae; genus Cheilosia; species Cheilosia scutellata. The sequence continues at coordinate 19,261,189 of OY015311.1, forward strand.
GCAAGATCCCCACCCGCCGATGAGCTAGCGCGTGGAGAAAGCGTTCATGTCTGAGCCACAGGAGGCCTGGACACCCCTCCTATTGGTCCGCCTGGACTGACTCAAGGGTCCTGTGACCTTGGGTCATAAGGGTGGATAAGGGTAGTGGGAGGGTTCGGCTGCTTACAGTTATGCTAGACTACATTATACCACCTAGGACTAGGCTTTCACCGATATGGGTTATATATTGGAGAGGCCAAGTTTTACCCAACCGAAGGCTTTTTCGGTCATTGGTGCATATCTGTTTGCGTGTGTATGCTTCCGCCAATTTACTTCGGTAAAAGCATAGGCATTTTCCCAGCCGTTCGTTACACGGAAAACACGACAGTCTGGGACTCCGTGTTCCACTTCATATGCACTCGAGCAAACTGAAGTCGTGCAGCTTTGCGCACATCATTGAGTTGTGTTCTTTTTTTTACTTTCAGTCTCTTCAAATGCTTGGCACTCCGAATAATGTCTTTTCCAGATGCCAGACTTGCATTAGCACCGCATTCTTCCCTGATTCTAGCAGCAGAACGTTGGAACTTTGAAGCAGCTCTGATGATAAGTCTTCTGGCTGCTGATGGTGTTGTCGCATATTGAGTCCCTCCTGTCATATTGTTATTATAGCTTAATTCCTCCCGAATAAAGTTACCAACTACATTTTGGCTTCGGCTAATCTTCTAAGCGATTTGACGCTGCTTTAAACCAAATTCGAAGTATCCCTTTATTTGGCCTTTTTCAAAGTCGTTCAATTGCTTTCCGTGACTAGTTTTAGAAAATAAACGGCAGTAATTACTTTCAATTTAAAAAAGCAAAAGAATTGACATCATTACATAACCGTTGTAGATCACAAAATAAAGTCATTGCCCTTGAACCTATTCTTATGAGCCAAAATAAATCAGAATTTTTTGATATGTTTTTCCAAAAATAATAATAAATATATATGTATGTCTGTTAGAAACCGCAAACTTTCGTGTTTCATTAACAATTGATTATTCTATATTAAAAAATTTATTTCATTAAAATCGGAAAGTTGGTTAAAGAGATACCGTCATTTTATTTTTTTTTAAATGTTGAACCTATTCTGTTAAGCGGCAGTGTATATACTTCGAACTACATAACTGATTCATCATAGACTCTAAGTAATTGCTTCAAATGTTGAATTCTGACAGTTAATTTGCTGTGTGTGTCCTTTAAAAAAGACACCAATGTTTTCCCTATCAGAAAGTAAACATGGACTTTTTTGTGGGTTGGCCGCTTCTCGAAATCTCGAAAATACCTGAAAATGATTGGTGTTAAAAATTGCCGCGAAAGTCTTTCGGTACTTCAAGAATTTTGTGTATTTTAAGAGAAAAATGTTCCAAAAACAAATAATTTCTTTCATATAATATAAGGTTCGCGAATTCATGAGAATCACGGAGAAGGCACATTTTCTTGATTCTCACAGACTTAAGTACCTAAAGCCAGGACCAGACTTGTATTGTAACGTGTGGTGTGTTGCCATACAGCAGTATGGCGCAATCGGATCAAAAAGGCTTGGGACACAACACACGAGACAAAAATGTTTCTAGACAATATGAAATACTTAGCAGTGATAGCGACACAGCACTCCGCAACACCCCACGCGTTAGAAGTATGGTTCGGGCTTAAGCCAATTCCCTAAGAACGTAGAGAACATAGGAGAGATTGTAGTAGGGAAAGTGCACTTAATAAAATCTCATCGATTACACTTAACCCTCCACAGACTGCATGGAGCCTATCACAAACAGTGCTTAATTTCTACGTTAAGTTAATCTAAGTGAATTACCGTCTTTTTAAGGGCGACAAAATAATATTTTAGGGTAGGTATTAGAAATCGATATCACCAAAATGATATGGTTTTGCAAAATCTCGAAATTTTTCGACATTTTTCAGAATTTTTTTTTGAGATTTTGGTTTTCGACATTTTTTGCTTTCTAGAGTTTTTTGTTCGATTAACTTTTTTTCAGTTCCAAAATTCCCCTTCTTTATCATTCAATTGATTACCTAGCCCCAGCAGAATATTGACTCTTAAATTTGGCATATTTGAAAAACACACACAAAACGCACCTGTAACTGCTACCTACATCCTATATACCACCAAAATGTGAAATTAAAAAGAATGGGTCTGTGTCAGTGTCAGGCACATCAGGAAACCCAGGAAATGGATAGATAGTCTACACTCTAAAAAATGCGTGTTAAATTACTATGAAAAATAGGCAAGTTGCGTTTTTATACACACGACAAAGGTAAAAAAAATATTTAAACACATAATGTTAGATATTACAAGCATTTGTTGCAAATATACACATTTTGTGTACCTTTCAACAACTATTGTTCAATAGTAATCTATTATTGTTTAAACATTACTCTCAAAATGTTTATAAATAAACAAATTTTGTTTAAATATAAACATCTTATGAAATTTACACACACAGTGTTTGAAGACCAACAACCAATGCTTATATTTACACCCATCTAATAAAAGTTACACATTTTATGTGTGAAAATTTGCAATTCGATTGTGACGAATGACGATTCATTTGCGAGTTCATACATTTCGTTTAGACAGGTTCACTGCAGTGGAGGGTATTAAAGAAACACTTTTACTTGTTTTGAATATCCATGTACAATTTTGTGTAATTGTACACATTAAATATTAATCACTATACCATTTTTAAGCTTTTAAAGCAAAATTACACAAAAAAAAAGTCTAATTTTAAGCTTCTTCATACACAATTTTGTTGGAGTTTACACATTATATGTCGAATTTTGCTACAAATTTGAACATTAAAGGTTTGAATTTATACATTTTATGTTGATTTATAAACATTTCTTTCTGAAATTCTGTTGAATTTTAAACATTAATTATGTAAATGTACATTTAATTTGAACATCTTAAGTGTAGAAATACGCATTTGTATTTAAAATCTATGTGTGAATTTACACAACAAAGGTTTAAGACTTACGCATTAAATATTTAAAATTGATACGTGCGTAAAAATACTGCAATTATGGTAGGCAAGTAGCTTCATCGCTTAATGATAGTAAAATTACACGATTTTTTCTTAGAGTGTAGGCTGTATAGGGACTAGGGACTAGACCATCGACCAACGGAACGTAGAGTGAATGATTCGGATTCGGAATCACAATAGCTTCATTGATTGCCACTAGCAGTCGATTACTCATGACATGAGCAGCGATGCCGATGTGGCGCTATCGTGGCACTGTGCAATAAAAACATTTCAAATGACACTTCAAAATAAATAGCTAGTTGCCGCAACAGGTCGTAGGAACTCTAGGTCTAGCTTCTCACAACCATTCGTTTGTATGAGTTTTTATTTTTGGGACGAATGGAAGGGACCTCCAATTTTATGCCGAATCCGAAAGGCTGAATTGAGTAGCTTTTTCTTGACCTTTATATACTCTCGGATGTTGTTGAGAGGTGGCGCAAGGGAAAAAAACCTTAAGGTCTAATTTGTGTTTTTCCGGCGATCGAACCTTGGACCGCTCGCACAGTAGATCGCCCACCACTCTAACCAAACCAGTGAGCCACTGATGATTTTGTTATAGTAAAATTAAATATTCGATATAAAAAAAATATTTCTTGTATAAGTTCGTTCACCAAGTAAAATTTGCATTCATTCAAAGGTGCAGAATGCAATATTATTTGTTAATAGCTCAAAAATCAAAACTTACCTACCTACTGTGCGCTTAAAATTTGGTGTTCAAATTTTTGAAGTTTTTTCGCTTTCTCTATTTGTGCTATAGTACGCGTTAGCTCAAAATGTCACCTTTTTGTGTCAGTGGTGGGACGGAAAAAAAATTGTATATGGCAACGCTGCAGATGACGTTTGACCTTTAGGTAAAAAAAAACTGTCAAAATGGCAGTGGTGTGGCCGTGTGGGAATGAATTCTCACTCAGAAACTTACGAAAAAGTTAGGGAACGCTTTTGTACTAATCTATGAAAAATATTCAAATCATCTACCAAGTGTCAATTGACTGACAACCTTTTTTAATTCTTACTACAAGAAAATTGGTGAGTTAGAGAAACTAAACTACTTAGTAATATTCTCAGTGGAGTGCAGGGGTAATATGTAATAGCTTGGTCTTTCGTGCCGCGAGTTTTTTCGAGTTATCTAGAAAAATTCGTAAAATTTAAAAGTAAAGCAAATCTTGGTATCATCGTTGTAGTTGTAGGTAATCCATATCTCGAAATCTCCAGCCCCACAGTGTGAAACTAATTGAAAAGCTGTTCTTGTGCTGGGTAAACTGCAATTCGGAAGGCTTTAAGTATTTGCGGTAGATACAGGATTGAGTAAACATTTTAACTTCACCGGTTGTAACTGCAAATGCTTTGCGGATTCGGAATGAAATTGCAGCTCCTTTTCATTCGTCCCAAAAATAAAAAGGAGGATGCGTGTGAGAAGCTAGACATAGTTGTGTCAGTTTTAATGCAGCAATTGTCCACAAAAGTAAATGCATTATAATCAGAAGAACTGCCTTATAATAAGTTTGATTGTTTAACATCAGACAGAAAAACTAAGTCCGATGCGTGGGCTCTTCAGCACCGCATATCACATACTCAAACCTAATCTTAAGTATTATTTATAGAAATAAACCAGAGTAGATCACAGTTCCTCTGTACCTATCTTTTCTTGAAAATTGATGAGACTCCCAAAATGAAAAGCTATACTCCTTTAACCATAAATATTAAATTATTAAATTACTTAAATATTAAAATACACTGCCAAAAAGAGTATATATATATATAGATACCTATATAATATTTAGGAAATGCTCATTCTGCGAATGACTTCGAAGAGAACTTTTTCATTCAATTATCCGTATAGCAAGTCTGTGTCAGTGTAGCCAACATTTGAAATTTGTTCCCCCTAAAAGTGATGTCAAAACCCCCTAAAATTAAGGCAAAACCCCCTAAATTGACATTTATAAAATTTGTAGTATTTTTAAGTGTAGATTCTGTAATTTTAAATAAATTAAAATACTTTCATTAAAAACATAAATAAACTTTGATTTATTTACTTCATTTGGAAAATTATTATGGATTTGGCGATATCCAATCTGTAAACGATATACTTCCTTACAAAATAATTTAATAAAAATGTAAGACAAACCTTTCAATAAAACATCGCACTCCCATATATTGGTGGATTTTTGACAATATTTTTTTTCTTTTTCTTTCGGCATATTTTCTGGTTTCTGAACAAATTAATTTATGAGATGAACAGCTGATTAGCTGTCAAATATTCTGGTGTTGGAGTAAGTACACTACTCACCCCCAGATGTTGTTACTATCATTAAATTTAGGTCAGGTACACACTAAGCAGATCTGTTGGTGTTCAATTTAAAAAAAAAATTATTATACCCCTAAAAAATCCCCTAAACTATTTTACCCCCTAAAAAACCCCCCATACACTTTTTTTCACCCTAAATTTAGGGGGAAAACCCCTAAGTTGGTTACACTGGTCTGTGTATACACAACACGTGCAATTGTAGAAACTTACTTAACAATCATCGATTCGTAAGTGAGATCACTCAAGCAGAAGTCCTTTTCGTTTGTAATACCCAAACAAACAGAACAACGAACAAAAGCTGCACACATTACTTCCTTTGTCCTTATACACCACCAAGGAAAAAACAATTGATGATAACCTCTATACTTCCACTACTCACTGCTCATCATTCTCGAATCATTCATCCCCATCGAACAATATCGAATGTTTGGCGGCGAAAGGGCATATACTATTGGGACACGAATTTCCGACGAAATATTCCTACTCCTTGGCATTATAGGGAAACGTTTTCTTCGAATTTTGTGTCCTTAGATAAGAGATACCTATATACAAGTATGAATTCACTTGTACTTCAGTAGGCAATTTACTGTGGGTACATCAACCTCTTAAGAAAAAAAAAATATTTTTAATATATCGTATATCCTTGCTGGGATAGTAAGTTCTATTATTGTTTCTAGTTACTGGCGGTAAAAGGGAGCAGCCAAGCAGGTCTTTCGGATTTCAATTCCTTTTGTCTTCGACGACTTTGCATTTGCATATATTATATGGTCCGGAATAAAGAAGGAGCATCTGGTATACCAAACTGGCAGGTGAACGCTGCGGGGCCGTCGTCGTCGTCGTATATTCCTTTAGAACAATATAAAAAATGCTAACAATACTGAACCGATTTACATTTTAGCTGTGAACCCGGATTTGCTAACCATTTCGTGAATAGGTGCACCAGGCATTCGCCGGAGTGCCTGCACATGGAACGATGATTGTTCTGTACTGGGAGTTTGTCCTTCTTTGTTCGGTATAGGTATATCCCCCCGAAATGAAGGGAATTGCAGAATTTTGGTAGAATCAGGTCACTGGGACATTGAACTGCATTAAGGCGTTTCGAGCCTGGCAAAGGATATTTATTCGAATGAGCTTTCATTTGAAATGCATACTCTATATGGGTATGCCTGGCTGAAAGCTCATTTAAAGGATATCGTATCATAAATCAGATGGGAGTGGATTTTGCATTTTATAGTGTTGTTTTCAAGTCAAATTTCGTTGTTGTCATTTGGGTTCTTTTATTTGATTTCATGGAGGGCGTGTATAATTTAAAGTAAAACACATAAGAAGGTATCGTAGGTAGATAATGGTGTGTCATGGATATGCTTTAACTGCAAATGCAAAGTTGACTTTCGTCAGTTTTGCCACTGGGGTTGACCAAGACTAGAGTCAGGAAAGGAATTCAGTCGAATTTTATGATTACAAAGCTAACCAAGGCTCTGGTGATAATTTTTCTGTGGAGATCTTCACCCTAAGACACTACTACTCATTGGGGGATATATGCGGCTGGTTTGACAAGCTCTGAAAGAATCTGCAATATTAGATATGCTGAGTTCTAGTGGCATACAAATTCTAATTTTGTTTGCTTCACTAACTTTCTTACCCTCAAGAAGGAAAATATTAGGGTTTTTAAGAGGCAGTCTAGCAAAACTTGTTTCGGGTTGTGACAGTGAAGTCTGCGTACGTATATGTTACTATCTCAACAAGGAGATTCACTACAAGAATTTCCAAGAGAAGCGACTGTGAAAAACAAAGTACATATAGTTACAGAAGAGAATGAGATAGCCCTTTATACCCCATCCGGTGTAGGCGCAGGTATCATCAGTGAAGCACTTGATCTACGAGAACTATCCAGAATCAACAACAATTGCAGCATCTTTTAATGGAGAGATAGATGATATAAAACAATCTGCGAAGGACTTGAAGGTTCGCTATTATATGTCGATAAAAACGCACTTCGACAGCCAAGCGGACCATGAAGTCAGTCGTGGTGAAGTCAGGGGCAGTAAACCAATTCAATATATATTTCGACGATATACCTATCATTATTCATTATGAAATACCATAATACACCGTGACCTTATGCTCGTTGCGAGGAAATAATGTTACCTATTCCAGGTAAGGAAGACACGAATGGGATTGCTAGACATTTATTTAATCAAATGCATTCAACTTTGGCCCTAAAGTCTGCAAGGACTCCGCTGAGCGCGCTTAGGTTAGATTGTATAGAGTTGTGAGTTCGCTATTAAAAACACCATAGCGGGGCCACCACCATGAGCCAATTCCTAAACCAATTCACTCAAACGACCACAAAAATTGTCCCTGTTGAATTTGAAATACTAACCTTTTCTAACTTATCGAAGTAGTACCTTTCGAACTACGAGTTTGGCGAGGGGTGGCCGGTCTGATCTCAATTAATGATCTGACTAAACAGCTTAAGCATTCGCATATACTCACGGGGGTCCTTACCGGGCACTGTGCGATAGTTGTACACGCGACTGGCCATGTACAATGTGAAACGAAATATAATACGATGGACACCTACTTTGAGAATGTTCTGACCTTAAAAACATTAGTTACTTCTTTGATGAACTAGAGGATCTTCTGAAATTCATAATCAAATCTGGGTTGTTCCAAGATATAAACAGACTTCATCTCCTTAGTTATTCGTGGAACCAACTGAGGGATCTGCACATAACAGAACTATAAGATAGGACTCATGTTCAATACCCTGATTTTCCAAATATGTATGGAAAACATGTTTTTGTGCTACAGTGAACTTATTCTTTTTCAACACGGTATTCCACGGATGATTCCCGCAATGGACACAATGGACCCAACTGATGGCCTAAGTGAAGAGGTGGCAATCTGTCGTAGGAGCATCCATTCTGCCAAACTACCTAACCATCTCAACTAGATCCTATAAAATGTGGTGTGGAGCGACTAATTTTATTTATAGTGGGTTGTTCGAATATATGGCGCAAAGAGTCAAATGCAACATTTATTAAAAAGCGTGGCTAAACAATTTTTGGTCCCTTCTACATTCGCCTTAAATATTAAAATCACACTGCGTAAAACCCTCGGGTACTTCAGTGAAGGGAGATTCAACGGTGAGGCACGATTTTGGATCGCATCTCGGTTGAAAAAGTATAGAGTCATTTGGCCCAAATAGGAAACATTTAACGGCCAATAGAGCAATGTCCCCAGATTGGTTATCTTACATGTGCCCGTTCCTGGTTTTATAAAAGACTACTGCCCATACAAACATAGATACGAAGACTAACCCTTGAAAAATGTTCCCAAACTGAATAATCTGTGAAATGGAGACATGTTTTCTGCAGCCAGCCCCATTCTCCGAAATTAGTAGTTCCACTTTCCACACAAAGCGTCTAGCGAGTTAAAAATTTTAAGTTTTGCGAAAACCAAAATGTAGGTACAGGTAGAACGATTCCGGCTACCTAATCATTTTGCTCTGTTAAAATTTTTTAACCACATAAAAAGCTCTGCAAATTCCAAACCCTTAATTGTATGTCCACAAAACCTATCTACAAATAATTTTTGATTAAATATGTGAAATAAATTTGTGCAGGTTATAAATTACTTTTATTTTAAAAATGCTATATTTTTCATTTAAAAAATTTTTTTTTTACGATAGCATTTTAAGCATTTGAAAATATGTAGGTACGGTTCTTATATATATCTAAATAAAAATTGTAGCGCCGACTAAAACTAGCCTTGAATAATTTAGCGCACAAGTCGCCATTACTGCCGTGACGGAATAATTTCTGAATCAATCGAAGAATTGGAGTATCTCAAACCTTTGAGAGCAATATGCCATTACAACACGATAGCCTATTCCATATTTAGAAGACAATCACCATTTTCATTAGCAGAGGTACGGGCACCTACCTAACTACACCTACACACAACATTTTAATTTTGTGTTTAAGGAAAAACAAGAATTTGCTATAGCAATTCCCAAATTGACAGGTAATTAAAAGCTCAAAGATTTTGGCAAGGCTTTTGATGCTTTGATACAGAAATTCAGTTACGTAGGTAGGTATAGGTTTCAAAATTAGGATGTAGGTGCTGGGTAGAGAGAAATCAAATGCCCTTTCTCTATATAATACCCAAAGCAAACAAGTGTTACTACCCCACAAGGATTCTTTGTAATTAAATTTCTTTAAACAAATTAACTTCAGTCAATCAAAACGGAAGATTTCCTGGAAAGTATGAGTATGTATATCCCTTAAGGGATTCTTAGTCCTCGCATATAATACCCGAACAGCTAATCAAAGCAAAAAATACACATACCCACGGACAGCCCAAGGATTAAAATAAAATTATTTCAAGTTAATTTGTGTTTATCTTGGTTTCAATTTCAAACGCACAAGTCAAATATTTTCCCCTTCGATAAATAATTACAGTTAGCTAATTAATTTTCCTCCTCTCAATTTACTGGATTGAGTACCTAAATCAGCGATTTGGTGTTGTAGGTGTAGCCAACAAACTTCTTTGAAAGAGAAACCAATACAAGTAGAATTGAGTTAGTAGAATATTTTTCATGGAAAGGGTTAATATATAGATACACTGGATTGTTCCTTGAATTAGCGAAATAGTAACATTTTTGTTTGGTTCTAGTTGTGCACATTCATATAGCACCATCATGTGTGCTGTGAATGATGTGCCTATACTGAAGGGCATTCACACCAACAAAATGTCTAACCAAACCATATACGAATATAGCATAAGTATTCCCAATGCGAGGGCGGTATAGGCTAAATTAAAATAAAAGCCAAACAACGCCAGCCCCAGAATAGCAACTAATGACTATATTTTCGACTGCCGACGAATAATGTTTTTGTTTTTGGCTTATGGTGGAAGCGTGGTTGTAACCACATTCGATATGAATCTCATCCGTTTGTTGTCGGGGCGGAATGATTAAGAAATTTAATTACACACCCTTATTATTGTGTGGGGGCGCAATGAGGTGGCACAATAACATGAACATTATTCGTATAATAACTTCAACTACATACAGATACAGAGTCACAGGCGAGTTTGAGATACTTTTTGATTTGTTGCGCCAAAGGGGATATTATAATATACTTAGCGGTATAGTTATTGAATAGGGCAGTGGAGTAGAATAATATTTATTAGGAGTCGACTTTTAATGGCTTTTGAATTGGTAATGTGGCCCGGAGGTACTACTATTCGTGGACTAAGGATTTATAGATAGTTTTATTTGTATGCGGAACTGTTTTGGTTATGAATTCGGGTTTCGTTAGAAATGTAGAATAATATTAATAACATTTAACATTCTGGTATGTAGGACTCTGGGTTATTATAATTGAGTATTTTTTCTGCAATAGCTATTTACTTGGGCATAATTAATACATTTGAATAAAAATAGAAATTGCACCATCTACCTATTGCATCGATTTTGTTGGTGACTCATCCAAAAATAGTGCCACCATTTTAGGCCTGCTGTTCCCAAAGTGACAATTCTACAAGGAATTCTACAATTAAATACTGAATCGTGGCTGTTTAAGAAAACCGGCATAAATCTACGATTACACGGGCATTTTTTCGAGTCATTTCAATGACACTGTGACGTCAGGTAAAAATATCGCATTAGAGCGACATTCAAGCTACGATTCGTCATTGGTCATTTGCGAAAAAATGGCGATCACACGAAATAACTATCATCGTCATTTTTGTCCCAAAATAAAATGACGGACACTGCGAGTCATTTAGAATTTTCCGTTGGGATGCCATTTAAATGACGAGTGAAAAAATGACGATCACATGGCAAATGTCACCTTTCCTGTTATTTCGATTTCACGTCATTTATCTGTTTTATGATCAGAATGATATGAGAAAAATATAGCTACTATCATTTAGTGTTTTTCTCTCGGCGAAGACGCATAGGTCAGTCACTGGCCTCACTGGCCAAAGCCGGCGCGACGATGCCACTGGTCGGACCTGAACCCTTCTGCGGTGTCAGTAAAATCATATTCTCTTACCAACCCGGAACAAAATAACCTAAGAATCCTAACAGGTTTAATTAGGCCCCGTTAGAGAGGCCGCAATGCCAGAGTCCAGAGCCCAATGAAGGCTCTCCCGACTTAATATCTTATCTAATCTAATCTAACACGTCCTTTCGCCACGAGAAAAAAATCCAAATGAAAGCACAGATATCGTAGTAAATGCTTCGTCATTTGTCATTTGCGTAGAAAAATGGCCTAGCATGAATTTCGTGTCTTGTCATTTTTTGGAGGCTGCAATTTAAATGGCGCAAAAGCCAAAAAGTTAAGTCATTTGTCCTAGGCGTCATTGAAGAGCGATCACAAGGTCATTTTTTTCCGACATTTTAATGGCTCACAATTCAAGTCATTTGGTCCGCCATTTTCCTAGTCATTTAAATGACGCCGAAAATTTAATCCCAAAAATGGCGATCACACAGAACGACATTTAAATGACTGCTTTGTGACGCGATTTTTACGTCAGAGCGTCATTTAAATGACTCGAAAAAATGGCCGTGTAATCGTAGCTTAACTCAAAAAACTAAATTTTTTTTAAAGAAAAAAATTCTTTTTCGTTCCGTAAAATCGGCTGAACTATAGTACTTCAGAATACCGCCAGATGGATAAATGTGATAATTTTCATTTAACCTCATTTCTGTGTACCTATATTTATGTGGAAAAGCGGCATAATTCGTGTTGGCCAAAAAAACTGACCTATCTCTGATTGACGATATGGAGCCTGAAAGAGCATTCAGCATGTTTCTAGACGACATACTACCTGAATATGGCTTCCATAAAAACTTCTCTATCATCATACCGCCAGGGAAGACTGGGAAAAATACAAACCTAATCCATCGCGACTTGACCTACTCGGGTACACAGACGGTTCCAAGATGGATTCAGGGACTGGATCTGGTATTTATGGAGAAACGCCTCAAGAAAACTTTTCAGTCAGCCTAGGTAAGCACTGGTCCATATTCCAGGCTGAAGTACTTGCCATTACCACTGCGCTAAATAAATTTAAGCTCTAATACACATTGTAAAACCATATCTATCTTCTCAGACAGCCAAAATGCTCTTAAAGCATTGGTTTTGGAAACTTACATGGCCATCCCGGAACTTGCAAAAAAACTTACTCATCATACACTGGATTCCAGCCCACAGGGACTTTACTGGAAACGAAACAGCTGGATAAATTAACTGGCTAAAATCGACGCGACAATGCCACTTGTCGGACTTGAACCCTTCTGTGGTGTCAGTAAGGGATGCTTCAGGAAGTAGATTAGGAACTTAGCTCAAATCAAATCTAATGAACTATGGCTTAAAACACCTGGGCAGAACTGCACCAAACAGTTTTTCCCAAAATTCTCCCCCAGAAAATCCTATTTTCTTACTTATCTGGATAAAAATAACCTAAGAATCCTGACAGGTATAATTACTGGACAATGGCCTTTTGAAGAAACATCTGCACCGAATTGGAGTCTCACCGAACCCCACATGTAGACTTTCCCTGGAGAGAACGAATCCTCTCTTCACATTCTCATGGAATGTCCACCCGTCTTTCGTCTCAGAAAGAATGTCCTTGGTGAAGAAATCGTTGCTACAGCAAAACTCGCTGACCTACACCCAGAGAAGATACTTGTCTTCCTGACTGTCTCCGGAGTCAAAATATGGCTCTAGGACCTCACCAGGGAAGGCACAATAGGCTCCTTAAGAGAGGCCGTAGTGCCAGGGCCAATGAAGGCTCTCCCGACTTTTAATATAACATTATGCTGCGTAATGATCGATTTGTTGGACATAATATATTTAGGAAATAATAGTACAAGTTATTTTTCTGAAACAAATTGATGTTAGCAACCCTTTATTTCCGTGTCTATTAGTTAATTGAATTTACCTATAACACTCAAACGGTATTACTTTTTCTTCTATTTCGTCAATAATAATATACCTACCCACACTCAGCCACTCGTAACATTATACGCCCTGTCATTAAATGATATTCCTTTTTGACGCATTCATAACTAATCATCCCAATGAATGTTTTCGAAATTCCCAAAGTGACAGCCCTTGCATTTATCTTTAATTTGTGTATATGCGGAACGATAAATTATTACCATACCATCAAGGATATTCTAATACGTCTAACTCTAGCTAACTCTAATAGTTAGCAATACAACTTTGAATCGTGTATTCTGTCGACTCTAGAGCAACTTTGAGAGCGCTCCTCGCTTAGATCTACATCAAGGGAAATCAAAATCATTTATTTATATTCAAAATGGAATACGAAATACTAGCCTGTATACCTGTATATTTACCATTTGTTTTCTGATTTAAGGGAAGTGTATCTTTTCTCGACAGTATAGTATATAGTTGTTTAATCCCCAGGGAAAATATTCAGATTGTCATCCAAAACTATATGTATGACTCTGCTCTTTAACATTCAATGTTCAGAGGAGTGATATCAAAAACTTTTCCTATACTAAGCAAAAGTGCACTACGCTCAAAAACTCCCAAATGAATATGTATCTTATACTTCCAGATACACATTATAAAATCATCTATGCTACCGATATCCCGTATATATTATAGCTAGTCGTCGTGTGAAAAACATAGAAAACTCACCTCAATGCGATTGTCATCCAATTCCAACTCCTGCAGACTCCACAATTCGGCAAACACCGTATCCCCGATGAAATTCAAATTGTTGTGCGTTAGTTTTAAAGTTTTCAAATTTCCCAACCCCTTGAACATGTCACCGGTTAGCACCGAAATCAAATTGTGTTCCAAACTCAACTCCTCCAGCTTGCCCATCTCACTAAATACCTCCTCGTGCAGATTCGAGATATTATTCCAGCTCAGATAGAGTTTCTGTAGTACTGGCAAATTGCGGAACGCGTATCGATCCATTTCGGTCACCTGGTTGTGCATCAGATTGAGCTCACGCAAAAAGATGTGATTAGCGAAGGCATCCTTGTCGATGATTTCGATGAGGTTGTTTGTCAGTGTAATCAATTCGAGATTTGGCAGACTGGCGAATGCGTAACCTTTAACCACCTGGATCTGTGAGTACTCGATGCTCAGTGTGGTTAGATTGGTGAGCATCTCGAGGTATTTTGTCGGTATGTAGTCCAGATAGCCGTGGTTCTGGACCAGGAATTTCAAATGCCGTAATTTCTTTTGCTGATAGAATCGCTGCCAAGTGGTGTCGTTCTGATGCAGTTCGCCTTGGAATATCCAACATTCGGCTTTATTTACGGGCATGTACGCGGAATCGTCCGGTGTGCAATAGCACATTAATTTCATATCTCGTCGGCGGGAGCAGAGATTAATTTGTTCCTGAGTGCTGGACTGGGCGGGTTGTGAGTACAGGCGATCGGATTTTTCCGGTCGTTTGCGCTCTTTGTCGCGATAGCGTGACTCTGTGGAATATACCATGCAGCATATCAGGATGAGTATCGTGAATTTGTTTCTGTGCCAGGAGAACATGATTGCGGCGGGGGTGGTATAGTTTTCTCGTTTTCCTTCTTTTTTTTACGGTATGTATCCAAACAACGGTATTTGCTGGCGTGTATTGGATAGGTGGATCTGTGGAAGAGAAATTGAGGATTTGTTTGAATATTTTTTTTTATATTTTTTAAAGCTTTATTTGCGGTTGAGGTTTGTTGATGGACATTTTAAAGAGCAGATTAAAGAGGTATAATCCATACAGTAGTTGGACAAATTTTAAAGTAAAGCATGATTTCCTTTATTATGAATTAAATTTGTAAAGTTAAGTCCGACGGGTCTCGCCCAAAGGAAGAATACACTAATAAATGTTTAATGCGTGTTTTTGGTCCGAACTATCCTCTACTTATTATCTTAAAAATTAGTAAAACCTAACGTGTCAGAAAATTTAAGTTAGACAAAGAAAATGCTGTCGTTTCTAGAAAATACAAAATATATAATAGCAAATATGGAAATATGATTTGCAAATGTACATACACCAAAGATATTCAAGCGAATTATTTTAAGAACGGGGCATACGCATACCGCATACGGCGCATATCTATACTGCTAGAAAGAGGTAGGTACACATCCTCACGATCTTTCCAGTTGCATATGCTGCCTCTAGTTACGCACATCAAGTTGGTTGGGGTCAATCTCCAATTGTGCGCGCTACCTGAGGTGAGGTCTTCCTCTGCTTCGTTGACCCTCAGGGGTGGACTGAAAGACTCGTTGTCCATACGCTGCACGTGACCCAGCTAGCTCAGTCGCTGTATTTTTAGATTTTAATAGGTCAACGTCGCTATATAGCCCATAAAGTTTGTCATTGAATCTTCTCCTCCACACTCCGTCGAAACAAACTGGACCGAAAATCACTCGAAGAATCTTTCTCTCAATTTGTTCAATGAGGTAATTGTAGAGTCTAGGTAGATAAAGTATTTAACTACTACGAAGTTATATCTGTCCACTGTTACGTTTTGTCCGAGTCGCCGATGTTGAGAGTCCTTTCTCGATGACAGCATATATACTTCGTTTTGTCCTCATTAACAGCCAGACGCATCTTCGCCACCTCCGTTTCAATGCTTGCAAACGCGCCGTTGACAGCTCGCTGAGTTCTCCCAATAATGTCAATATTATCTGCATATGCAAGTATGCACTGATATGGGCCGATCAGGTTCTTTGCGAAAGGTTTTAGGCGGTCAGTACAGCCTACCGAATCTTATGGATTTGCCAGCAAAAAATTATTTTCAGTCTGCTAGAGTATGATCTGTTTTCAGATGCCAGCGCTTCACTTACAAATTCATCATATATGTAGTTCTTGACATGATCTTCTTCAGTAGGGTGTTAACATTTGAAGCGATTGCAATTTGCGATAGTATCAGCTTTAAGACGTGTACATGCGAATGAATGCGCTGGTAGAGTAGAATTTAAGGCAAGCAGTAGAATTAACCGCTTTTCTCGTTGTCTGTTCTACCGTGCGTCCTTTTTGATTTTTCCCATAGTGTTGTGGATCCGCAAGATACCTCCTTGCAATTTTTTGGCCTGAGGATCCTAACTCATTAAAAGCATCTATTTTTCCTCTTTCTGTCGCTGTCAAAGTCTTTCCGGAACCCATTTTAATGGGTTCTTTTCAATGCTTTTTTAAATATTCTGAACAAAACTTTGAAAAAGATCGCTCCTGCAACGAAATATTCGCAATGGCTTCATCCTAGTGGCGCATGTTCCTATACGCTTTTTAAGTACTTCATTGATTGATCTTGGGAAATTACAGCTGTAGTTTCTTATTTACCCTTTAATTTTATGACTTACGGTTGGGTAGTAAAAGTTTCCGGGTACAAATTTTCCAACAGGTAGCTATAAAGAGTGAAAATCGAAATGGCCTTATCCTAGTGATAGCCAGTGTATATTGTGCTTGTAAAAACATCAGTCTCGCTCGGGTTCTGGTTTATGACAAGAGCATCAGTTAATAATAAATTTGGGGTTTTTTTTCTAATATTTTACGCTCAATAAAAGTTGTCGTATTTTCATTTTTTCAGTCGTTATCGAAACGGAAACATTTTTTAATTACCAATGAAAAAATCAATAAAAACAAATGCCACGAACTGCTTGGTCCTTATTTTGTATTTGACAGGTTTAAATTATCTGAAAACTGCCTCACAGATGAGAGATAAATCAAAAATCCTTTGTCTAAAAGTTATACACTCAGAAAAGAAAACGAGCTAAAATTAAGAATATCAGTGTCATTTCAAGCCTATTCGTTGATGAAAGTATTGTAAACTCGGAAAATCTTATTCCAAGTACAAAATCTTACTTTGAGCTTATTTTCACAAAACCAAAAAAATTTCTTTTGAGCTTTTTATAGTAAGATTAAAAATCTCACTTCAATATCCTGTTTGAAGATTATTTTAATAATGTTCGTTCTTGTTTTAAGAATACAAAGGCAACGTTTTGGAACATTGTCAACTTAATTTAAGCTCGAAAACGCCGTGAATGAGAATGAAGCCACCTTAAAATGAGAAAGAAATTGTTAAAACAAGACCAAAAAATCTTCTTTTGAGGTTGTTTTTAGTGAGCTTAAGCTGCTGTTTCAATACCGTTTTGCGATTGTTTAAGAATGTGGTTCTTACATTATGCCTGAAACAAATTTATTTTGGACCGGAAATCACATCATTTCATACCAGTTTTAGCTTGCGATTTTTCTCTGAGTCTAGAATAAACAATCATTTTTGTTTAGTTGATAGTGAAAGCATTTATCTTACTACCACTAACATTATTTTCCCCAGGCTTCTAGTCATCATAATGTGCACACATTTCCAACATATTTTGATTTAAAAGCCGACCCGATTTCTTGTGATAGTCATTTACCCTACTTAAAGAATACAAAATCCATTTTTCTTTTTACCAAATTGAAGCTTACCACTCATAGATGAGTTATGAAGAATAATTATTTGAAAAGAACATTTGTAAAATAGGTAAATTAATATTTTGAAATTGCATTGATTACAACAACAACAAACAAATAAAATTAATATTTCCCCTTCGCTCAGTCGAAATTCTACTTTTTGCGATCGTGCGACAGGACAAACAAAAACAAAAACACATCGTCATACGTGGGGGTGGTGTGCCTGTGTACCTCTTTCGAAAAGGGTTGATTTGTTTTCTCAGTGAGTGCTATGATCAGCAGGAGCAGCTGTATGTACATAGTGATCGTATGTCCTATGCAGGATGGGGTGCGTGCTGCAGTATAGCATGGGGTAGGTATATTAATAATCTTCATAAGAGAAGAGACGTACAAACCAGGTAACAGGGTAAGGTTGGGTTGGGGTAGTTGTTTGGATTTCATATGAAGAGGGAAACAAAGGAAATGAGAAGCAGTATTGTATAAACAAGTACCATGGTCATGGAAAGGGAGGGCGGTGCAGAGGGTGCACATTATATTTGTTGTCTTTCATTCTCCATTGACGTAGGTATATGGCGATCCGATACTTTTTAAGAAGTTTCACTACTTTCACGCATACCGACTTGCACGGTCCCTGGATGGTTTAACTTTAGATTCACAATTGGAAGCGGTAGGTGGCGCTGCAATCGGGTTCCAGGAATTTTATTTATTTCCTTCTAAACGCCTGGACCGATTTTGCTGAAATTTGGAGTGTGTGTTTGAGGGGATCCCTGGATGGTTAAGGACCCGGTAGATGGCGCAGCAATTTTATTTATTTCCTATTAAAATGGATGGTTTATAGTGGGTCAAAACAATACAAACAAAAACAAAGCAAAACAAAGCACAGTTGTTGTGAAGTTTTACCTCAGTAGAGTGCTTATGTACATAATGAAGGTGAAGCACATACTCATTTTTTTTTGTCGTTCTGCATGCATGTTGCGTTGCTTTGTGTTTAAATGTATGGTGGTCGAATTTCGACCACTGGGTGAGCCTAGTTGTTATAAATCCTGTAACCAAATACACAGACTCATCATTCATTGGCATTTTCGTATTAGAAAGCATATTGGACACTATAATAGCTCGAGGGTACAAATAATATAATTATCTAGGTATTGTGTAGATAATGTTGGCTGACATATTTTCCTGGGTGATAAAAATACCTTGCTGACAGGTGTTTAATTAAATATGTCACAATAACACTTTTCTATTATTTAGAACACCGTTCAATATCCCCCGAACAATGTTCTATATTATCCTGTTCATAAATTTCTGAAGAAAATAAATCCATTTCACAAATTGAAAACACCGTTTTGTCACCTCTTGGAAATACGAAAAACAATCAAACAATTTTCAACAAGATATTTTCGCTCAAGACGCCAGAACTTATTGCCAACGAAGAACGCTTTCTTTTGTCGCACACAACGCATGCTGAATCCTTTCGGGCTCCTTTTTTAATTGAATTTCTTTTGTGTACCAATCATCCTAATTACTTTCGCCCCATTGCGATGGAAAATTCATCAAGAAGTGAAACTTCAGAGACACATCAGAGCATTTTTGAAAGTTGAAAGTTTTTGAAAGTTAAGGGAGGCGTTCACATTATACCCGCATCCTGTATAAAAAAAAAAACAAAAAAGCGAGTCGGATGCAAAAACCGAAATCTCACCCTACTTATACGAATCTCTCCAACTTCATCTTCAGCCAGAAAAAATAAACTTGAGAACTTCTCCCTACACCTACACTATTCATCTGATGACAATTTCTTATATTATTACAGCAACAACCCCTCAAGTATTTTCATATCTACTACGTAACGTATTACCAATTAAGGGATGATGATGAATTAATCGGCTTTTTTGTTTTCTTCTTGTTTATCGTACTCAATCAAGGAATCAATCATTCAACTGAAGTGCCGATTATTATCTGCTGGTACCATACAGCGCACGCTGAAGAAGTGGTCGATGCCGGAAACTGTTCTTTGCCAAGCCACTGAAAGTGTACTTGAGGGGAAATGGAAGTTTCAGTGAATTAAATAGGTGTGGATATGGACGGAGTATTGCGTTGCGTGTGATGACGAAGGCATCTAGAACGCACCTAGACAATATCTGGTAAGTAGGGGTTGGGTGGGCCATAAAGTTTGTCTGGGAAACCTTAGTCGTTATCGGGACAGCGCACATAGCACACATCATAGGGCGTACATATTGCTGTTTCGATTCGATCGGGCAGAGCAGGCAGTGTTGGAGTCGAAAGTGTATTGTTGCTCCATTTGGGAATGAAGTCCCATCAATCAACGACGATTAAAAATGAAATTTCCAATCAAGTGGGCAGACAGGCTAATGATCTGGAATCGTTTTCAGGTGATTTAACATTCAGTGGTACAATCGAACTTACTGCCAGCCTCTTCTCATCGTTGTGTTGGTTTACAATTTGTTGCTGTAATTGGCAACGATTTATATTTTGTCGATGGTGGAGTAAATTTATCTCACGTCAGAATTTTGCGTTTTATTTATCTGGTTTTTTGTTGGGTTAGTGTTTTTTTTTTTACCTGTTAGGGGTTTATTGTCAATTTATCAATAGAGTGACAGGTAATTTTGACGCTTCGAATGAAATAGAAAATTAAATACCTTGTAAGTGGAAAGAGTATTGGATATCTATCACTTATAGGGAGAGTTGCATTCTTAAATTTTAGGCTTGAAAGGACTATAATAGGTCTCGTGCATGTGTAGGTAGGTATGCAGCGAATCTCGGAGTTTTCACTTTTCTTAGATGAAGTTGATTTTTACATCCTGATGGGAGACTTCGAAGCTCATATCTACAGGTGGAGATTTAATGACATCTTGCAGCATAGTTGAGAGAAACGCGAACTCCGATTAAAAGACGTATGCAGAATGAAGCACCTCAGTGAGGCAGTTGCTGATGCTGATAAGAAATTACTTCCTAAATAGAACTGCAATGAAAACGGTCTGATTTCGAGAAGCCATCACAGAAAAGAAGAAAGACTTTAACGTGTGAATTCTCTTGAGTGACCCGGTTTCTCGATACCCGCATAGATGGAGGCAATAAGATATTTTTTAATTGCTTGTTAAAGTATCCATAGAACTATACTGGGAGGAAAAAGAAAAAAGTTCTAAGACTATCCGCCGTCTTAAAGGATGTATAAGTGAAAAATATTGGACTCAGATCTAAAGTCGCTGGAATTATTTTGGATAAGAAAGACAACTCACACAGATGGAGCCAGCATTTCTTTGAGTTGCTCAATTCAGAAAAGGTCACTGAGGGTGAAATGTCCTCGGAAATGTCTATCACTTTGATGAGGACGAAATTCGAAACTCTGGCAAATTTGGCGGTGCGGATTAAATTCGCACAAAAATGCTTATAGCCGCAGGTGAAGAGGTAGCTCAATAGTGAATAGTGTCCTTAAAGTGAAATGGGAATGCATCGAAACACATTTCCTGGTTTACCTACTTGACAATGTTTTGATTGCATTTTTGGTCATTAGTGCAACCGGCTTTGCAGTTTTCAGGTAAATACCTACCCTGTTGCATCACATAAAAAAAAAGAAAAGAAATAGGTGGCGCAACAGGCGGTAGACACCCTAGGCCTAGCTTCTCGCAACCATTCGTTTGTGTGAGTTTCTATTTTTGGGACGAATGGAAGGGACCTACAATTTTATGCCGAGTCCGAACGGCTCAATTGAGAGAAGCTTTTTCAGGACAGTCATACTCTCGGATGTTTGTCAGACGTTCGCGAGAGGTGGCGCTGTAGAAAAAACCTAAACATGTAATTTGTGTTTTTCCGGGGATCGAACCTGGGATCCCTCGCACAGTAGTCCAGCACACTAACCACTGGGCTACTGCGCCCACTGTTGCATCACATAATATACACAGAATCTTGAAGTGGGGAAAATATCACTTGATCGTACCTATATTTACCTCAAAGAAGACACAACTGAACAAATTTTCTTGGAAAAATGCTACGACCATAATTTCACAAATCAAAATGTAAGACCAACCGATCCATTCCAAGTAATCCATGCACCCTCTTATGGACTTCAATTTGCGTTACAGCCAGACTATGTACCTAGAGCATCACAAGATCAGCGTCCTCAAAGTTGAGCTACCAATAGTTTCGATCAAAAAGGTTTGTACTTCAGAGTTCAGCTTGATTCGATCCTCCTTCTTTACAAAGCACAGGTTAGCCCAGGGACCGAATATTGCTCAAATATATAGGGTTTGACCCCAAAATAAAAATTACGCAATTTACATGACAGAAAACAAAGATGAACATTCCGACTATAGGAAAACCCACAGAAGAATAGTCGCTGACCTGTGCTAATGCCGAATGGTCCAAGGAACTCAAGGAAATTATCCAAATGAATTTAACATAAATGAGTCCCCTATAGAATAAAGACAGCTAACGCTCACCAATGAACAGTAGGTAGCCACACTAAGGGACACCACTTTCCAAAACTTCTTTAAAATGTTAGGTATAAGTTCGCCTTTCCGAGAAAACTATTTAAAAGAGAAACCAAAACACAAATGAGTTTAACGAAATCGATAGACTATTCTATAGTGACAGCTTGTTCTAAAGGCCGCCTATGTCCACTGCAAAAATTCATGGAACGACTAGTTTTTACCCGCGGCTTCGCTCGCGCAGTCCTCAGGATTTGGACACAGAGATTATCCTTCACAGTCAGCTAGTTGCCTCTTTTATATTTATAGATCATGCAGGAAACCTAACCTAAGAAAGTACTTAAGAAGCAATTAGTATCTTTGAAAAATATGTCTAACGCCCTATTGGGGAAAACAATTCAAAAATTATATGATCAATATTTGTTGGTGAAGCGCTGGCATCTCAACACAAATCATATTATAGCAGACTGAGCCACTATCTACGGGACAAAACATATTTCTTAGCTGGCAAATACACCGATATAATGAGTAACATCTTTAGACTAAGGTGGAACTCTTAACCTTTGATTATATCAATTTTGACCCCCATTTTTGCCGCTTTAAATGTTGAATTTCCAAAATCGGAGAGATTAGTTTCCTTTATTTCTCATAGAATCTACATAAACCGAGTTTGAAGTCATATTTTCGCACATACTAACTTTTACCCCCCCCCCCCACCCCCTTTACCCCTTTAGAGTTAAAATTTCAAAATATCCTTCCCTATTCCTTGGATACATCATAAAATTCCATGGAAAATTTCAGCTTTCTAGAGCAAAGGGTTTGGGCTGGGCGTTGCTGATCACTGATCAGTGAGTGGTAAACTTCATTTTTATTTACATATATAGATAATAAGAAGCTATAGAAAATAAGCACAATTTTTTCAAACTGATTTTGGAAACCATTATTACATCGGAGTACTCCACTGCACAAATAATGCCAACCAGCCCAATACCAAAGTTAGAAGATACATACATTGCAGTTTTTCAGTTTCCCACAATCATTTATTTCAAGGAATAAATTTATAGTGTCGCACGCTATGTGGCTTGTTGAGGCGTCCTATTGTTGAATTGAAAGACAAGTTCAGAGACGACGTGAACTGGCCAGCGAGATCGTGCGATTTGAGCCCGTTGGGCTTCTTTTTATAGGGTTTTTATAAGTCGCAGGTTTATACCAACAAGCCGGTGCCATCAAAGTCCACATAACCTGCGATATAGCGTCAAAAGTGAGTAAAGATGATGTTTTTATTTTTATCTTTGGAGTTGGAAACTATTTTTTTTAAATATCTATAAAGTACGTATAAAAATGTTTAACAACAGGGTTGTTTAGTTTTGGTTGAACTGTTGCGGGGTGAATGTCGTGTTAGGCTTGTATCTACTGTCGTGTTTAGTAGAATATCATAAGTTAAAAAAAAAATAAATCCCAGTATTTTATACTGTCGAAAAGAAATACGTTTTTTTATTGTTATTTCTTTATCCAACTTTTTACAGATTGCTGGTTGTTAAGAACTTTTTCCAGACCCTAAAGAAAATTCAAAAGAGCATTGATGTTTGTTTACTCAGTTTTGACGCTCACTGTAGCTCAAATTCAGCCTGATCTATGATCCAGAGACATCGAAAATTCTACCTCTCCGATGAGCGCTACCTATAGTGAAGCCGCGTTGTCCCTTTGAACGATTTTGTTTTCCATTTCCACACACATGATGACCCAACCCAACAAGTTTTTTTTCCATTCCCGGTGGCAAAGACTGCGGCCAGTCATAAAATCAGCTTTTTGCCAATTTTATTATTTAAACAAAAATTCGAGGATACCTAGTAGGTACGTCTACACTTTTCATCGGACGATAGTCTAAAACTTCAGCTCCAAGCTCCATTCACTAATAACACATTAACAGCAGAATACCAGCTATACCTACATACAGAAGCTTTCTAAACTGCTTGGTTTCGCATTTCGCTTTTTAATCATCCAAATATGTACTGCCATTTACGAAATAGTCACTAATGGAACTCCATTTTCAAGAAAACTCTTCCCTTCTTCCATAAATTTATTCTTAACTTCTCTATTCCCAGTATAAGGTATACAATTTAAGTGACAGACCCTAAAGTATATTAACTTAACTTATTCAACAAACATAACCATACATTTTATGTAACTTCAGGTAGGTACCTACTGCACTACATATAGCTGGAGTAGATTTTAATCAAAGGAAAAACAAAAAGCCCCGGGTACCTATGTATACATTTTTCAAAACTCCCTTCGTAAAAATAATCCTCCCGCGAATATTCTTAAACAAACTTACAGCAATTCCACTGCACATCCGTCGAAAAAAATCCGTTTCGGTGTTAGTGGTAGGTTACAAAGAAAAAGGTTAAAGTATAGAACTTCTCAAAGGATTAACTGTATTCTTTACTTTTATCCAGGCTATATAAAATGTTCACTTTATTTCGTTCTTAGAATGCTCTGTGAGCTGCGACTGAGAGGTATATAGCTTTCTTTGGAAGTAAAAAAAAAAAAATCATCACAATTCTGAAAATCTCTTAGAGTTTTTATCAACCTCGACACATTTTAAAAAGCGCGCACAATTCCATTTCAAATCTATGCACCACACCACTTAATCTTCAAGGAGGGCGAGAAGACCTCGCTGACCGCCTCCCCTCTTAGACAACTTGATGTTGATTTGTTTGTAGAATACTAAAGGACAGATCAAAAGCACTTACACTGAATAATCTCTCGGTAAATTCCTATAAATAGTTAAAATCAGGGACACAGGATCATAGACACTCAACGATAATAGCCATCATTGCTGCAGTCGCACACATAAATTTTGAACTTATTTAATTTTGAATTCACTTTCCTTTCATTCACACTTGAAGCGCCCTGGCGCCTAAATTCAATTTTTCTCTCAAATTCACTTTTATCTTAAAGATAGCAAAATATTTGTTCACAACGGAAATACGGAAATTCTTCGACACGCACGAAACACACGGAAGGACCTTGGGATTTATATTTTTTTTTTTTTACTTACGATATTCTACTAAACACGACAGTACAAGCCTAACACGACATTCACCCCGCAACAGTTCAACTAAAACTAAACAACCCTGTTGTTAAACATTTTTATCCGACTCCTTGCGGCCACCTCGTTCGTAAACAAACATAGCGAATGTTAACGGAAAAAGGGGACTCTTGTTCGTTCTAATGAAAGATACACATCGTGCACATGCTCAGAAGATAGATCATTTTCCAGGCCGAGGAAATACACTTTTCCCATCTTCCCCAGGCCCAGTATGAAAAATTTAAGGGGACACCATGCAACATGTTGTAAATCACATTATGAATGTGAACTCGTATATATCTAGATGGTATACCTTTTCGGTCTTTAAATCATTTTATATTTACTTTAACAATTTGGATGAGTAATGGGACTTGCTGTGGTGTGGTGGTGTTTTTTGAGCGGGGGGCGGGGGTGCGTTGCTTATAGTGGGAAAGTTCAAATGGAGATAAATTTAGAATTGCTTAGGCCGACGACGAGACCACGACACGATGAGGTCTTTTACACATTTTGGATATGTTTCGTTTTTTTTTATTGAATTTATCGCAATGAATTATGAATTGGGCTCTCTGAATGAATTGGTATTTTAACTGTGCATTTCAAATAGGAATATGCATAAAATTGGATTGGATAGGTGGACGGTTTTGGATCGAAAGCATGTGCTATAAGGAGGGATAAAGATAAACAGAATTACAGGTTTTACGGTAGGCATATGGACATGGACAGGGATTCTAATATTTAAAAATTCAGTATGGGATAGGGTGTCGTGTGTCGGAATGTCAGGATGAGGATACTAATAGAAATATAATATTGATATTGTGTACAGGAAATTATAGTTCAATTGCATATCAAATTGGGATGGGCGAACTTTTGATCGATAATTCGAAAGCATTTCGAAGCCAGCTCTTATCTGCTGTCGGAAACTGGGTCACATTGAGGTGAGAAACTGATTTAAAGGAGTCAACCCGTTGACTGTGTTGTTGGTTGGAATGGAATGAATTGTATATGAATTAAGGTGGAGTACCAACTTCGACTGACAACTTTTCAAATCGAACCGTTCACATAAGTTCAATAGAATGTACCACAATCTACCCGTCAATTAGATAAATATTTGGAGCAACAGGCTTGTGTAGGCACTCTGGGAATACTTTCTCTATTTGAAGTGATTTTCTATTTTTGGGACGAATGGAAGGGACCTTCAATTTTATTTCGAGTCGAACTACTAAATTCAGAAACTTTCTCGGGTCAGTTATACTCACGGATTTTTGTCAGATAAAAGATGTAATTTGTCTTTTTTTTTTGAGGGTCGAAACTGACAGCCCTCGCTCGATCGGTAGTTCAGCACATTAACCACTGAGCCACTGCGCGCACATGTATAGACAGATAAGTATATCAAGCAACTTGTAGTGCGCAACTAGAGGCAGTTAGCTAAAAGGACCGGTTGGGCCCTAAACTCACCACGAACCCTTTGGTCAGAATAAAAATACATATGTTGTATAATAATAGGCGTTTTTCTTTTTTAGTCCAGAGCTTAGCTCCGAATAGAACTCAAGCATTTTGAGCATGCTCTGAACCGAACGTGCTCAGATTGTTATGATTTGATTATGAAAGACAATTGAGCATATAGCTGTCATATGCTTATTTTTTAATTGATTTTTATTAATTTGGTTTACCTTCTATGCCAGAACAACAAGGCACGTCCGGCATTTCAACTATTTTGTTTATCCTTAAACAGCTGAGTAGTGCTTAATCAGCTTTTTACTTAGCCTCCGAAATTTCCGTCCCCACGACCATCCCACATCACATTAGCGATTTCCAAACATGGCTGCTGGAGCCATATAGGTACCGAGCTTTAGAAAGCAGAGGGAAATGTTTTTTGGAAGAAGCTTACACCAACTTTTTTCCTAAATTTGTTGGGAATAAAGTGCTGATCTTCAGCTACATGTGCCGAATCCAAAAGAATGTAAATATTTTAAACATCGCCAACCACAAAGGAATAAGTCTTCGGAATGTCGCGTACAAAATCGTATAGGCCATGTAGGTATAATGTCCACGTAACGGCAAAGTCGCATTTCGTACTCGCAAATGCGATTTTGCAGCTCCGTGGACAGAGCTTCGTTTATTTATATGCAAGCTGAAAGCAAGCGGACAACAAGCTGCAAATGACGAAAGCGTGCGTATTAAGCGCAGCTATGTGGACAGTAGAGGCCTTACAAAAAATGTAAATATTCTAGATCGATATAGGTACACATCACTTCTTTATCGACTTTAAATTTGCCTACGATGGCGGCGGCGAATGTGGAGGAATAGAATTGATGTCAACTTTCGCCATTCCATTCGTTCATTTGACAGGTTAGGTTAAGTTAGGTTGAATTGGCTCCCGAAAAACTTAGACCATAAGGTCCCTTGTGGTACCACATGAAGGTTGGGTATGTAGAAGTGGCGGTTCATGCCTTTGAACCCAATTAGCACTACTTTGTGATGATTGTTAAGGATGTGGTCCGATCGGTACCTATAGCCAACCTGTAGAATTGAGAAATCAGATAAACTCCTGTATCCCTTTGTCCGAGATTCGCTAAGGTCGTCAAAGGATGGTTGGTTCAGTTCGCGCAGTCGGGCTCTTGCTAGAGTTGGACATTTGCAGAGAAAATGAGAGAGTGGAAGCCTTTCGTGAAGTTTAATTTGGGTGTGATGTAGTCAGTTAGAGACGTGACCATGCGTAGGAGACTTCGAATGCCTGGGTTTCCTATATCGTTTAGATTTAGATCATAGAAGGCTCCTAAATAAAGTCTCCGTGATTGGAAGAGAGTCGGACAAGTACAGAGAAAGTGTTGAATGGTCTCCTCCTCCTCTTGCTCCAAACAACTTCTGCAAAAACCGTTTGAGAGTACATAAGGCCTTTTTGCATGACTGTCCCATGATGACACCTATTGTGGCGCTGATATGCCTTCAAGAGAGATCAAATTCTTAGAACGTTTATGATTAAGATCTAACTTTGTCCAAATAAGATTTTTCGCTAGACATGTCGTGCCACTTGTCCACCTAATGTTGGTTCTTTCGATAGTATCCAACATTATTATGAGTTTACATGTAGCAATCAGAATATTTAAGGTACCCTTTATTTGGAATGATAGATAGTATAGTTCCGAGTTTGGCTAGCTCATCAGCCTTACAGTTTCTAGTAGCGCCCCAGTGGGCGCAGTAGCGCAGTGGTTAGTGTGCTGGACTACTGTGCGAGGAATCCCAGGTTCGATCCCCGGAAAAACACAAATTACATCTTAAGGTTTTTTCTACTGCGCCACCTCTCGTGAACGTCTGACAAACATCCGACAGTATGACTGTCCTGCTCCTGATAAAGTTTCTGAATTCAGCCGTTCGGACTCGGCATAAAACTGTAGGTCCCTTCCATTCGTCCCAAAAATAGAAACTCACACAAACGAATGGTTGCGAGAAGCTAGGCCCAAGGTGTCTACCTGCCTGTTGCGCCACCTATTTGTTGTTTGTTTGTTTGTCTCTATGCCCAGGCATGTATAGAAGTGAATATTGAAAACTGCTCCGCCATCTCCCTGAGAGACATGCGATAATCCAGGGCTGTAGTAGAGTTAGTAGAGACTGATTCCAAGCACTTAATTGTAGATAGGCTATCAGAGAAGATACGGATATCACGTTTTCCTTGTGATCTGGAAGACGGAGATTGAGTCTATCGCAGAAAACATCACCACCCACACCATTCGCCGCTTTCGATCCATCTGAAGGATTGTGCAGGATAATTATGAAAAAATCTGTTTAATGTAAAAAAGACACTATCATTGTAACCTCCTTAACAATTGTACGAAACTCACAAGCCAACATCAGAGGGCAAGGTTTTTCAAAAGTCTGTTTAACTGTCAATTATGCGTTTGTAAAAAATATTGACACGGGAGCGGTTAAAATGGGTTTGGCCAGTAATGAGGACAGAGGAAATTCGGGCAAAATATCACAATGGACACTTGACAGATGTAAAGGCTTTTCCAGTAGGAACGGGCAGATGTAAAATACAAGTTGTGAGATAACAATGACATTATATGTTGAATATGACATCATTCAAATGGCTGCTGATGCTTTAATGGGTGCCTCGCATCTGAGAGGTTCAATTTTCGATGACTCCGGCGCATAAATCAAGTGGAATCTGAATGTTGACTTTGAGGGCGCTGGCCGTAGCAAGCTCCAAAAGAAAATGTCAGGATCATATGGAACGATCTCGTCTTAGGTACCTTGTCTTTAGTTAAAAACTTTGTAAACTTCGTGGAATGACATCGATGCAAAGATCAATAATGAAGATTCCGGGCTGGGCAAAGCCTATTCCACCATTTTCCATTAGTGTTCTATGTTTTATGAAGGAAGTATTGTATTTCATTTAGAATTCATCTGAGCTCTGTTTGTTAAAGAGCCTAAAAGTATATAAGAGACACAATACATTTCGGCCATATGCTTCAAGGAGGAGAATTTTTGAAGATTTGTTACAACTCTAAGCATGGCTGAAATAGTAACACTCCTGTCTAATTCAGTAGATAGTCCATAAGCCCCACATATATGTGTAGGCACTACCCTAGGCCTTCAAAATAATTCACAGAATAAAGTGTTTCGATGTGTTTACAGGTAATAACACCATCAAACAAAGTGCCCTAGGTACATGGTTTTAATCGACTGCCTGAAAACAAATTGAATATGGTGATAATCAGATTCCCTGAGAATTGCGCCACAAGCAAAGAAGGCTATGCAGCAAAGGCTTATACATGTATGCATTATTAAAACACGATATCGATTATAGTATAGTGCATAGTTTTTATCGAAATCGCTGTCCCCATGCAAAGCAATGCACCTTCGGGCTGCTATTAACACAATCAATTACAAAGTACAGCCACACAGATACCCGCTCGATATGGTTCAACGACCGGTTAATGAGTTGTTGGCCACAGGCCGAATTTCCCATTATATGGTATACTTTCATGCCTATTGTGTGTCCTCGCAAACAATGCTTGTGTGGACGAATAAGTATGTCACTACAGCTTTGTGCGGTTTTCTTGTTTGCAAGATACATGTGTGTTTCTTTTGTTTGGATTGAATTGATTTTATTCATATTTTTTTTTTTGCAGTAATTTGTCGACCTGCTGTCAAGTCTTTGGACTCAATTTGTTATAGCTTTTCTTTTGGTTCGGGTTACCTTTATGAAAGTATAATTTCAATACAACGTAACGTGTCAAGTAAATGACAACAAGAGGGACCGTGTTATAACATTTGTTATGAACTCATTTATATGAGGAGCTGAGGGTTGTAAAAGGTGTTTTTTTTAGGGCTGTTGGGTATTAAATTGAAATAAAATACACACGAGCTATGTTTTGTATTTGATATTTAAAGAGGATCTTCGAATCCCAGCCCCCAGGTTCGAGAAGACAAGGAAGACCGAACCTCCGTTTCAAAGACCAAGCCATCGCGGATGCCAGAGCGCTTGGTCTGGACAACTGGAATAAGCGTGCCCGGGATCGTAGAGGATGGAAGGCTGCAGTGTCTCAGGCAGAGACTCTTCACGGGTCGGGAGCCCGATAAGTAAGTAAGTAAGTATGTAAAGGGGTCCCTTTAAACTGCGCCAAATGTAGAGGCATCCGTCTACTTAATATCCCATTCAAGACCATGCAATGTGAACACATGAAACCATTTTTATCAACTAACTGTTTCGCCCTTAGGTAGCTGTGCGGTTTTAGGCCCGGTAAGTCCACAACTGAACAAATATTCACACTACCTACGGTAGATTCTAAAGAAAACCCAAGAAGTTCAGATCGACACTAACCATCTTTTCACTTTTCATCCATCTTAAATCCGTCTATGGCAACATCTATATATAGAGACGAGCTATATAGTGCGAGGGGTATGTTTAGTTTTGACAGAAAATAGCGAGCTGTTACTGGTATAAGTTTGCTTATTTAGTCCACAAACCACATAGAACTAGACCGCCGACTTCCGTACACCTACCCGATTCTCCCCGGAATTAATTCCCCTGTCTGTGAATACGTGTGAAATGTCAAAATCAATGGCGGCAATGATTTTCCATGCTATACTATGGGCCACTAAAGCAAGACCTCGCCTTAAATGGTGCGCACTATATAGATTGACAGCAACATAGTCAAATGAAAGCTACCTATAAAAAGGTGCTAAACCTATAACATTCCTTAAATAAAAATAATCACCCCTATCGTAGAATCCGCCGGGGGGAATTATTCACTGAAAAAACATTTTGATATCGTCGAATACGCAAAGTGAACAGTTCCCCGTGTGGGTAATGTGAATGAGTTGAAAACGTTCAAAACTGTTATCGTTGAAAACGTTCAAAACGAATTTTTCCCGAACAAAATTACATTTCTTACCCGCAACAAAATCATTGCGGATTTCATAGGTTTTCTTACTTGCTGCAGATCGTGAGAATTTTTTTTAAGAAAATGTACATGTAAAAAAGCTGCATTATTAAGCCGAACATTTGTAATAAAACTGTGCAATATTGAACTTTATTAAAACCAAAAAAAAAAAATCATTCTAAAACCAGTAAGACAATTATCTTCGACTATGCCGAAGCTCAAATACCCGGTACTATATTATTGTAAAATAAAAAAATATTTTAGTATTAAAAAATTATATATTTGTATGGGAGGTATGGGTAGTTTTTATTCGATCAAGCTCCTTTTTTGTCAAAAAATTTTAAATATTATTAAAACAATACGTGCAAAGTTTAAACTTGCTATCTTTACTGTAGCTATTTAAATTAACATAAAAAGCTATATAAATCTTATACTTTTGTATGGGAGGTAGTAGTAGTTTTCATCCGATCTTGCTCATCTTCGAACTTAGCCTCAGTCTGGTGGATAAAAGCTTACGTACCAAATTTCAAGTCGATAGCTCTTAAATTACGGCCGTAATCGTGCGGACAGACAGACAGACGGACAGACGGACAGACGGACAGACAGACGGACAGACAGACGGACATCGCTAGATCGACTAAGAAAGTGATGCTGATCAATAATATATAGATATAGTTTGTCATACCTACAACGCCTCCTTATGGGCGTTACAAATGGAATGACAAAGTGAATATACCCTCACCACAGTGTGGTACCGGGTATAAACACATTTCATCTGTTAGCTCCATGAAATCATTTACTGCTCCTCTTAACCTGTCTCGCACTCTTCTCTGAGAACACCGCTCATTTCGTTCTTCCTCTTATGCTTCCAAAAATAGAGCTATCGTATCAATTATTATATCAAACACTTTATTTATTATTGAAATCACTTTTAAAACACACTTTTTATATGCCTCCGGTGAATGCAGCTATACACAGATTTGTGTTATCAAATGAAAGACAGCTGTTTGACAGTGGAACTACCTTTACCAAAACCGTGTCGATAAGGAAACGTTTCCGGCGGATTCCACGATAGCAGTAGAAAGTGAAAGGGAATCGAATAGGTGAAGTGAAACTCAATTCCGACGGATACCACGATAGGGGTGAATATAAAATTTCGAAATCTGGCATAAAAATGTTCGTTCTATTTTATTTAAATTTATGAATATTCGTAATATAATTATTCGACCATCATCATCATATCATCATCATCATATTATCATATTTGATAGTCTTAAGTCGGTAAATAGTGATAATGAAGGCAAAAACTTATTGGAAATATCCCAAACCACCAATCATCGTGTATACAGTGTTGCAACTCTATTAAATATGTAGTCGACAGAAACTGTCGGGAGTACCTACATTTACGACCCAACAATCGACATTGTTTATTTATTAATACAAATTGGTTTGAAAATGATTGAATTGTCAACATGGCGTTTCAATAAAATCAAATAAATTATATGGTGTCAAAAATGGTGGAGTAATTCTGTTCTGTTGCCACCTAAAATTGTAGGTCTCTGCAACTTGTCATTATTTAGCTTCCGAGTTGTGTGGGTGGTATGATATTAAATTTTTTATTAGATCTTATCATCGTTTATCTATACTTGAAAACTCGAACAGAAATGGAATGTAGGCAAACATGAATTTCAATACATACACAAGTATAAGGGCCAAAAATTTGTATACATACAAAATATGTGAGAAACATGACTTGTCATAAATCAATTTCATCTTTCTCTATAATACAAAAACCCCACTATAAAAAGACCTATTAAAACCATTGGTTTTTTTTAGTTGAATTTTTGGAACAACCCTAAGGGATCTACAATTTTCTGCCGAATACGATTGACTGAATTGAGAAGCCTTTTCAGTATAAAAAACGTTCGGACCTTTGTCAGAAAAGTCACTATTGGTCAATTGTCAGACGTTCGTCGATAGAGGTGCTGTATCAGTGGAGAACATAAGTATAATGAATTGAGAAGCTTTTTAAGGACAGTCATACTCTCGGATGTTTGTCAGACGTTCGCGAGGGGTGGCGCAGTAGAAAAAAATGTGCACGACTGGGTCGCACAAAACTTTCTCGTTTATTGCGAATCTCACAGAATTTCAGAGTCATTTCAGCAAATTTTACGCTTAAAATCATACCCACTTACGATGTATTCAGGTTTAGTAACTGCCGGGTGTGAATACAGATCGGGATTTGGGTCGTCTTTGAGAAATATTTATAAAACGGCTATATTCGAGTTTTCTGAGAAAAACTAAGTACGTGATCATGTTTAGAATGCTTATGTTGTCTTAAATATGTATTTGGATCAAAATCGTTAGAGCGGTTTTTTGTAAAATTATGCTGACAAATGTTACAACTTTGGATTCGAAAAGCACTGTTATTAAACTGTTTTGTAAAAACTGAGTACGACGTATTCTTTAGGATATAAACATTACCTAGCAGTTACATTTTCATCCAAATAAAAATGGAGTTTTCGAAATATTAGCAGTTTTTGAAGTACCATTTTTAGCGATTGGGGTGGAAATCGAAGGACGCACTCATGGTTCAAAAAACACTGTTTTGCAACTGCTTAGCTCAAAACTGAGCAAATGGTATTACTATGGATTTAAGCATTATCTGCCAGTTACATTTTTATCATAATCGAAAATGGCGTTTTTGAGATATGAACAGTTTTTTAAAGTACTATTATTAGGGATTTGGGTGGATATCAAGGGACGCAGTCTTTTTAGAGAAAAACTGAGTTTGCTATCAAGTTAAGAATGACAATATGACCTTGAAAATACGTTTTTTTTAAATCGTTTTTACCGTTTTCGAGAAAAAGCCAATTTTCAAAACTGCCGTTGCTGGACTTTTTAGCGAAAAACTGGGTATTCAGTCATGTTAAGCATGCCTACATGCATGCCTACGAAAAAATCGAAATTGTTTAATATTTCGTAAAATTAACCTACCTACCGTTAATATTAGCGCTATATAGCATGAAACAAAAAAAAAAGCCTCTTACCGGGAAGCCCACAAACTCTGAATACGAAGTTTGAAACAAATCCGTCCAGCGTTTAGATTCCTCAGGGGTGGGACAGGCAGACATACGGACGGATAGAATTGCGAGACCCACTTTTTTGAGTTCCCCTATCATCGTAATATCAGAATTGATCAAAATCTCGAGTTCGAAATTTTGTACGAAAACAATATATTTCTCTTACTACGTAGATATACGAGAAAGTTAATAACGGAGACCAGTTTTTGTGAAGGGCCACACATGGGAAGCCATGAAAGTGGTGTTGGGTGAGACAGGTCGATTTTAAATGAGTAGAAAATATAAGGGATTTTCATGTGCAGTCTTTCCACCTTTTCTCAACTATCCTAACAATCTATAGGTACCCGTCTCGTCCAACACAACTTTCATAGGAAGGCATGTGTGGCCCAGCAATTTTGCAATAACTGATGAGGACTGACTGACCTAGGCGATAAAAGCAGCACGTCGACCTGATTACGGTCTATATTGTACCATTCGTTAGAAAGATCATTTAGGCTAGCAAGTTCTCCACTTTTTTTATGATATTGCTGTAGAGGAATTTTTTATCTCTTAGGCGTCCAGTTGGTCTCTGGAGTAGATCTTCCTTCTAAATCCACATAGAGCTGGATATATTGTCATGTTGTTTCGTCATCTTCATTACATAGCCTGCACCTGCAGTCCACTGAGTTGGTTAGATTCTTTTTCCTTAGGTAGCATCGTAGCCCATGATATCCTGTGAGCAATCCTAGATTTCTGATTTGATTCCTGCTATTTGCATTGTTATTGAATGACTAGAACTGACATATTCTCCCAATATCAGATACATTTTGTGTGTTCCAACTTGTTATGGCTAAATTTAATGACGATTTATGTGTATAGAAGTAAGGTTCCGGTCCTGTGAAATGGGTTTCTGAGCCTATTCTCACCAATTCGTCGGCTTTTTCGGTTTCTTCAAAACCCTCATGGTCAGGAACTTTCCATAAATTTGGTTTTGTTCTCGAGCTTAAGACATGTAAGCGTGTTGTAACAGTGTAATACTGATTTGGAGTCAATGATAGGTAAACAAGGGCCTTTATAGCTGCTTGACTGTCCGGGAATATATAGATGTGAACGATTTTGATGCGATTTTGAATGGCGTGGAGCTTTGCCTGGGTATACACTATCTAATAATAGTTTATTTCAGTTATTGAGACTGTTTTTTTATTTCGTTAATTTTCTGTTTTGTTTTTGGAAAATATGTGTGGGAAAAATCTAAGGAATAATCTAAATTCGAGCCCTGCGAGGAAAAAAAGGGATTTTTTGAATTCATATGACAAGACACTGGCAGTGCAGAGCGAGACTGGTCTTACAGTCAGCTAATTTGTTTTTGTTTTTTGTTGTAGCAAACACCGTCATATGACAGTGCTGATTGCTGGGTGATGAATGTAATGTAGACCTTGTTCCAATGGCTTCTTGACAACAATGCCACTGATCTTCATCGGCTCCTGATTTTTGGATTTGCACAGATCTGCTCGATAGATTGCGGTATATGCGTTCGGTAAAGGTGCTGGTATGTTTGTGCCATTACAGTCGTTTAATGCTAAATCTCTCCTCACAGTATTTTTTGGTTGGTGTGGTGTCTGAACATCCGCGTTCGTAGGTATATTGGTTACAAAAAGGTAGTGATCAAAGCCTATATTGGCGACTCATATAATGTTCTTACATCTATGATATTTAAGGAGTGCCTTCGGTCATATGCAACATGAACAAGATGAATTCGATAAACGATTTAACTGACATATTCCTTTATTGGGGTGAGGTGAGGGTGAGCAGACAATTTCTTCTGATTGTAGTTACTACCAAACATGACTCTTTTGGCAATAAAATCACCGGGGAACATTTAAACATCACACTTAGGATATTGGTCATATATTTGTTTTTCTCAGGGAGGCCTTTGGTTGCATCTTTATCTCTAAAAGGACGTCAAGACGCAGATAAAGCGAATTTAGCCTTGATGGACATTCATTCTCTTGTCGAAAGCTCAAGGCTTCTTGTTAATTCTGCTGCTAATAACAACACAGCTATCAAATTTTTCACTTTCCCCTATCTCAGTCACTATAAGATGACATAGCCCGCAGTGTTCAAATATTGAGCATTGGAATATCGAACTCGAAACAAGTAGGTATATGAATAAAATTGTGTGCGCATAGTTTCAATACTAAGGGCACATTTTACTCCCCTTAACAATTGTAGGTACTCATAGTATGGCCAAACACACACAAACAGTAATGTATCCTGTTTTGGAAGTTCAGTCAATACATACTCCACGCCGTAGGCACTATTACAGAGAACCCGGGGTATTCATCTAGTAAGTTTTATAATGAACGTTAGAACATTTTTTTACGACAAGGAGATGCAATGTTTTTATTTTCTATACTACATAATTACAATGCTCCAATCCACCTTGCTCAAACACGGCCGCACCATGAAACCCTGGTTCCCCAAATTTTATACAGGAAACTCAATTATTTTAAAAACATGCTTGTAACTTCCTTTGTTGAAAGAAACTTTACCGTTTCTATACTTAACTCGTCATAAAGTCAAAAGTTATTTAAGCAAAAAAAAATAAAAAATTAAAATAAATAAATTCCAGTGCAATCTTGCGTAACACAGATAAGGAGCAACGCATGCCACCCACAACACAACCATATAATTCGTTATCCCGACACGGTGTTTTGCCCTCTTTAATTTTAAACTTTTTCCCCTATATATAGGGATATACATTCCCTCTGTCGAAAAGTAACCATTATAAAAGGATGTACCGAGGCTGCCAACAAATTCTTTTCGCAACAAACATACCGCCCCCACCCTTCTCACACATTCTGTGTGTCTTCTCTCAACACCCAACATCATCTTCCTCGCAAAATATCCAACCGACAAGGCACGTCAAAACGCAAAGCACAAAAAAGATTGATGTCACAACTCACAACAACAAACAGACAACAAAGTTCAAAAAAAAAAAAAAACTTTTTGGCAAAATTCATGGAAAAGGAGCAAAATAACTCCCATGCGAGTGCCATAATTTTTCAGAGTAATTTATATCCCTTCACTTCGAGTTGCCAGAGTTTGTGTCTCTTCACTTCATGCAACTTGAACTAATATGCAGAAAATGTGCTCCAAACTGGCAACAGCAGTGCATACCTACAGCCGGGTCCCTCCTGACTTTGCACTAACTGAAGTTAACACCCTGGCTCTATATTTTCCGCCCGCTAACTGAATTTATTTAGTTTGACTATGTGTTGTGATATAAACGTTGACAATTTGTGCAGGTGTTACCTGCAGAAACATACAGTAAGGGTTTTTTTTTTGCTCTTTTTTTCGAGGGATTGTTGGTGCTTCGGCTTCCCGAAAAAATCACAGATACACACGCAGACATTTTTAACGACCTAGAGATAGAAATGGCTGTCAGAGTGGCTTAGCTTTGGCACCAGGATATATACATTTCAATGACGTGTGTAATTTTTCAGTGTCACTCTCCGAGAAAAAATCCATAGAAACGCTGCGAATGTGCGAAGTATCTGTGCATATCTATTGGAATACGATTAGATTATAATTTGAGATTTAACAAGTTTATTGATTGATGATCTCTTAAGCCTCACCCTGGAAACTTTACAGCTTGCGAAAATATCACTTAGAGATGAAAATATGACTGTCATGTTATCACAACAGGGAGAATTTGGTATTTTTCTTAATTTCAAAGTTTAATCGAAATTCGCAGTCTTTTCTGAGGCTTAGTCCTTAGATTGTGTCCCGTTTGTGAAAAGTTCAGGTGCACATACGTAAGCCTTTCATAAATCGGCACTGTTTCTTCGTGCTTCGTCCTTTCGATGGGTATACGTAGATACACAAAGTGAAACGCAGAATATTGAAAGTTTTCATCTTCGGGTAGGTATTATACATTTGGAATATCTGCACCAATGTCCTTAAGACGATTTGCAGAAGAAAAACTTTGCCAACAAACAGCAACAACAGAAATGCAAAGTTTCTCCTTCGAAATTCGAAAAGAGGGTGCATTCCTGTTAAGTCCTTTTAGGGGACACTTTGATTCCGCACACTTTTACGTTGAAATAACATACTTCTATGTAATTTGCCACAAGGACTTATGTGAGTAAGTATACACACAGCCGAAACTTTGCGTATGTCGGTTGGATATTAATTGGGACTTATATAATATATATTTGCCAGGGAAGGGTTCGCCTTTGAAGAAAGTTTTCGACACAAGTTCTCAAAAGAACGATTATATTTTATAATTTATGCGAATTTGTCTAATTTGGTTTTTCTTATTCAAACAAATTTGTATCGCATGAGAAATTTTGTTCTTGGTCTTGTTTAGCAATATTAAATCCTGTTGCGTCTTGTGAGTTTTTATTCCTTTGGAGTGGTTATCTGTCTTTACCCATAGTTCAGTAGGTATGCCAGCACATTAACTATTTATGTAGTCGACATAGCTATACTCACTTCTTCTATATAAATTGTAAATGTAGTTAGGTTTAGGCATTCAAACGATTTGAAAGTTCTTCATCGATTCATGTTTTTATATACAAGAGTTTTTTTTTTCTTGTTAAATAGCGCCATCTATTGTAGGTTAGGTAGGCACAAGTTACAAGTAGGAAGTGTGGCACCGCCCACATATAGCACTTCGGGAAATGTGGACGGTATTGAAAATATATTTGTGCCACCTCCCATACAAAAAAAAACGTTGATGTACATTGTTCTGGATAGACAAGAACATATCTAAGCAATGCAATTATTGGGCACGGGTAAAGCCGTGCAGCTAGTACCTGCTCTATAAAAAACTACATAGATAGGTTTTGATTTTATATTATGGCAAGCAGGAAGACTCTAAAAAAAATTAAGATAAGGGGATTTGTATGCCGACCGTCCAA
Organism: Cheilosia scutellata; assembly: GCA_955612985.1. NCBI lineage: Eukaryota > Metazoa > Arthropoda > Insecta > Diptera > Syrphidae > Cheilosia > Cheilosia scutellata. Next base: position 19,300,906 of record OY015311.1, read on the forward strand.
CGTTTAGTGCGCAAATTCGAGACAACCGATTGGGTAAGCAATTAACACGTACTACAATTCCTTGCCGTGCACCAAGAAGTCGGATTTTTGCAGACACCAACTTGGCGAATTTTGCGTAGGGTCTTGGGCCTATACCCGTTCAAGATCCAACTAACACGAGCTTAAAGTGTTGGCCCAAATTGAACGATATGGAGGTACACGACATGTGATTCCAGCAAGACGTCGCTACGGCTCACACAACACAGCAGACGCCACGGTAGACATTCTGCATGAACGAATTGAGGGTATGGTTATCTCTAGCAGAGGCGACATGAATTGGCCATCAAGATCGTGCGATTAAACCCCGCTAGACTATTTCTTGTGGGGTTGCCTGAAGCCGCAGCTCAATGCGAATAAACCGCAATCGACCGATGCAGTTAAGCCCGGCATAACCAATTCTATCGCTTAAATTCAGCGGGATCTATGCGGGAGATTGGACCACTCGAATTCGTGCCAGCATGAGAAGCTGCGGTGCGGCAGACATTTGGACATGGTGTTATGATTATTCCATACAATAATGGCACACATGGGCCTTCAAGATAAAGAAAAGGATTTTGTTAATACCTCCAACAGAGATGGTTTTATTCCATTGCAAAGTCGAATCAGACTTATTGAAAAACCCCTTAGTGAATCTTCAGTAGGCTCCGCTTCTATTCATATATCTGTGCCTTGTTCCGTTGTGTGCTTTTATGAGGGTCGTCACAAAAATATTATAGCCTGTATAGGGAGTCGCTGTATGGAAACAATTGGGAATCCCTGCTCTATACTCTTTGAAATATTTTGGTTTTAGTGGAATTTCTATATTTTACTGATACCCACAACTGGGGCTAGAAACGTTGCTGAACCTACAGCTATAACCAATCGAGCTATATCTACACTAAGAACGTGGCAGCCGAAGGTGCTCTCAGACTAAGAGAGAACAAAATTTTGAAGCCCGAATCGTTCGGTCAGTCGCGCAAACATCACATCTCTGATCAGTGGCGGACTCATGCCACAAACGGACTACAATAAATCGAGGTATGACCTTTACAAGAAATTCAAAGTCTTTAATACCTGGTGAGAGAAGATTTCGAAATTTCCACAACGAAGTTAGATAAATGAATTGAACAATTTTATATCAATTTATTCCGTTAAAAATTTCCTGTAACAAATTTATAATAAGCTTAATATAATAATAAATCAATGATAATTTACTTTAGTTTTCTCGTTCTCAGATTTAATCCCAAGTCCGCCAGTTTCCTAACCCCAAATAAGTGCAACACAAAAAAACGCATGCCTATAGTTTTCGGTTTGACAGCTTGTCATTGCACTTTAGGTTGCATTCAGGGCTTTTACTGCTGACGTTGCCAGATCCGTCGCAACACTCCCCCCCGGTACGTCCTTCTGAGGACTTACCACATCGTTCAATCGACGGATATCAAGTACGGCAAGTTTCGTTGCCGGCCTCGTGTACAATCCAGCAGCAGTTTTTACTAGGGCGCTTCTTACTCGGCCATCTGGACTCTTTTTAACTTCAACGACTCTTCCCTTGGGCCAGCAGTTTCTTGGGCTATCGGGATCAACTATATACACGATGTCATCAACCTCGATATGTTTCACTTCGTCGAACCATTTACAGCGCCGAGTTATCACAGGCAGGTATTCTCGCACCCACCTTTTCCAGAAGGCGTTAGCGAGCTGTTGCGATGTTTGCCAATTTCTCCGAAGTTGTATTCCATCACTTACTGGTTCTGCAAGAGGTTTTATGCCAGTGGAGCTGCCTAGAAGAAAATGGTTTGGAGTCAGAGCTTCCTCCTCCTCATGACTGATGGGTATGTACGTTAATGGTCGGGAGTTCACGATCATCTCAACCTCCATTAGAGCACCACGCAGTAATTCCTCGGTAGGGTTACGCGATGGTAGGACTTTATGCAAAACATCCTTGACCGACCTTACAAGACGCTCCCAAACGCCTCCCATGTGGGGTGATGCGGGAGGTATGAATCGCCATGTCATAGAAGAACTGGTAAAGGCCTTTATCATTTCATTTTGATTCATTGTGGCAAATGCTTCCTTCAGTTGTCGTTCCGCACCCTTGAAGTTCGTTCCGTTATCGCTCCACAACTCTACCGGAGAACCACGTCGGGCCATAAAATTCCGAATCGCTATGATACAGGAATCAGTTGACAAGGATTGGGCCACTTCTAGATGGATTGCTCTTGTTGTCAAGCAAGTCAGTAATACGCCATACCTCTTTTCGCTGCTTCGACGCACAGACACGAACATAGGCCCAAAATAGTCCACTCCAACATAGGTGAATGGTCGACAGAATGCTGCTACACGCGCTGGTGGCAGTACGGCCATTTTTGGTGGTAACGGACGCGCATGATGATTTTTACAATCCTGACAATTCCGCCGTACTTTTCTTAGAGTGGCTCTTAGTCTCGAAATCCAAAATTCCTGTCGAATCTCGTTGACCACAGTTTCATGGTTGACGTGGTGGTATCTGCAATGGCGATCAAGAACAATTAAGGTGGTTACATACTCACTCCTGGGCAATATTATGGGGTCTCTTTTGTTTTCCAAAGTCACCCTTCCCCCCAGTCGAAGAACGCCATCGGTGTCTAGGTAGGCCGAGAGTTTGTAGAGAGGGCTCGCTTTCTTAATTGAATTTCCTTTTGAAAGCAGCGTTATCTCCTCCGAGTAACTATTAGCTTGAACTTCTTTGTACAATATGGTTTCAGCCAACAGTATTTCGTCTTGGGATGGTGAGTTAATCTTTACTGGATTCCCGTGAACCTTTTCTCTCCAGAAGCGGGCAATATGAATAACCGCAGCAGTAATCTTAAGTAGCCTTTTCCATGTAGAAAATCGCTCAGGTTGAATTAATGGGTTTGATTTGTCAAAGATTTCCTCAGTCACGTGGACTCCAACATACTGGGCACGAAGTTCTTGGTCCGTGGGTGTACAACCTTTTCCATTTTCCTGTGGCCAAGCGCTCGGATCTTCTTTAAGGAAAGCCGGTCCTTTAAGCCACCGACTGTTATTGGAAAAATCTGGGATTTTTTGCCATTTTGTGGCTTCATCCGCCACATTTTCAGCAGTAGGTAACCATCGCCAGTTAGATAAGTCCGTTAGCTCCAAGATTTCGCTAACACGAAAGGCCACGAACTGACTGTAGCGTCGATGATCAGAACGAAGCCAAGATAATACTGTTAGAGAATCTGACCAGAATATAACCTTTGATATCTTGATGGAGTGAGTTGCGATGAGAGTCCTCGCCAGTCGTGCCCCGAGCACAGCAGCCTGAAGTTCCAACCGTGGCACTGACATCATTTTCAAAGGCGCCACTCTTGTTTTAGACCCCAGCAAAACGCAGTCGACGACATACCCATCAGAGCACCTCAAGTAACTAACAGCAGCATAGCCATTCTCGCTGGCATCAACGAATGTGTGGAGCTCCATACTGGGGAGAAGGCAAAATTCCGACTTAAGGTAGCACCTGGGTATCTTCATAGCCGCCACCTCAGGCAATAATCGAAGCCACGTCTTCCATTTTGAATACTGCTCATCATGAATTGGTTGATCCCATGTGCAACCTGACCGCCATGTCTCTTGAAGAATTATTTTTGCATACATAACATAGAATCCAAGGAGGCCAAGTGGATCGAATATGGTCATAACCAGACTAAGCACTTCTCTCTTCGTAGGTCGTCGGTTCCCCAGTAGGATATCATCGTTTCTATAGCGTTTTGACATCTTGAATGTGAAGCAATCATCCTCAGTGGACCACCACATGCCCAACACCTTCTCCGTAGTCAGTTCGTGATTCCCATTCAGATCCAATGCTTCAGTGGTTTGGACATTCAGAGCATTTAGAACGGTTTTCGAATTTGATACCCAGTTGCGCATCTGAAATCCACCCTTGGAGTGCACTAAATGAACTTCCCTTGCCAGCCTTATCGCCTCTTCTTCAGTGTCCACGCTGTCTAACATGTCATCGACATAGTGGTTCTCCAGAATACATTGGACAGCCCGGGGATATTGTTCGCGAAAATCCTCTGCGTTCCTGTTTTTAACGAACTCAGCAGAGCTCGGAGAGCACGCAGCGCCAAACGTCATCACCATCATGACATATGCGGTCGGAGTTTGAGACCCTGGTTCGATCCATAAAAAGCGCTGATAGTTCTGATCTACCTTTCGAACCTTTACCTTATGATACATCTCGGCGATATCTCCTCCAATAGCTACACGCCTCTGTCGAAATTTGCGAAGTGCTGACACCAGTGACGTTAACTGGTCCGGTCCCTTTAAAAGCATGGTGTTCAAAGATACACCATCGACTTTAGCCGCAGCGTCCCAAACGAGACGAAGTTTTCCCGGTTTGTTGGGATTGCTTACTGGAAACACTGGAAGATACCAGCAATTTGTCTCGTTGATTTCATCTGGCCGTAACTTGCGAGCATATCCTTTCGCTAGGTAATCGTCCATCTTGCGTTGTAGGGCGTGGGCGAGGGACGGATCTTTTTGCATTTTCATTAACATACATCTGGCTCTCCTTTTAGCCATGGGAAGACTGTCAGGAAGTGAAGTATTGCACCCGTTCCATAGCAAGCTGGTTTCAAAATGGTCTCCAACTCTTCGAGTGAATTTCTGCAACTGCTCATAGGCACATTGGTCATCTTTGGACAAGGCCGCTCCACTTTTACCTTCGGTTCCCAAGTTGTCGAGGCAGATATAGTTTTTGACAGTCTCGAGCAATTTTACGGTTACAGATGTGTCACAATCGCAGATGTGTAGACCGCAGAAGTGATTCGTCTTCCCAAAGTAGCGTGATTCACGTTCAGTTAATTGGCCCTTTATCGTCCAGCCTAATCGGGTTTTTTCCGCCACTGGCTCGAAGGAGGCTCCCTCTTTAGATTTTAAGCTTACGCCAAGACGACAGTTGTTCAGACCAATAAGAAGCTTCGGTACGGCATTAGTGTATGATTTTAGAGGCAGTCCAATTAAATGCTTATACCGATCCTTAAGTTTTTCCGCATCCAAAGTTTGCTGTGGAAGACTTAAGTTCTTCACTGTGTGGACGTCCTTGAGTGGAAATCGCACTGCTCTATCTACCCCGGATATTTCTAGGTTTACAAGCTTCGAATCGTCTTCGTAGCGGTGTGTGTTTGAAGTCCATTGTAAATGTAGTGGCTGAGTAGTGCCTTTAAGGTGTAGTGCTGCCATCAAGTCTTCATCGATTAACGTGAGGGACGATCCTTCATCAAAAAAGGCGAATGTTGATAATTGTACCCCAGTTCCGTAAAGGGTGACGGGAAGCACTCGAAACAGAATTGGATCATGGTCTTGACGATGAGCGTTACAACTCATATGAGTGGATATCGAAGTAGTAGCCGAAGTTGTCCTTTTGTGCAGGCTAGGATGGTGGAAAAAGCGGCACCCATCAACACCGCATGTATCAGAGAAAAGGCATGCACGCGGATAGTGTGGGTTGAGGCATCTTCGACAAAGTTGGTTGGTCCTTACAGCTTTCCACTTCTCAGGTCTACATAATTTTGAGAAAACGTTACAGGTCTCGACGTTTAAACAATTACCCTTGCAAATGACACATACCTTGGTGTTGACATCTTCGGACAATTCAGTGTGGGTATTTAGCATTCCTCTCCGACGAACCTTTGATGACGTACTAGGAATTATTATGCTGTTCGCGCCTTGTGCTAACTGAAACAACCAGTTGCTAAAGTCCTCTAGCGTAGTTGTTGATAACGTCAGTTTGTGCATCCCCCAAAATGGGCCTAAAAGGCCGGGAAGTTTGGAGACTAATTCTTGTTCCAGCTCCGGATTATTTAGATGATTAAGCAAGCCAGATGCTTTCATAGTGGCGCATATGTTCTGCACTTCAATAGCAAAATCGACGAGAGTCTCCGGGCGGTGGTGGCATTTCTCTTATCTGTGACAATAAGGTGTCTATGATGAGTTCAGGCCTTCCAAACTTCATACGCAGGGTAGATATTATTTGCGGTACACAAGAGGCATGAAGCAACAAATTCTTAACCGCACTCCTAGCAGAACCATCTAAAGCCTGACGGAGACGAATCAAATTTTCGTGATCAGAAAATCCACAAATATCAGTGGTTTGTTCGTAGCTGGCGATAAATAATGGCCATTCTTCAGGTTTTCCCATAAACTTTGGCAGATCTTTGGAGAGACCGTTGCGTGCAGCTAACTGATCAGCATTAATACGACGGGTATAATTTTGGTCGGTTTGCGGGACGGTGGTAGCGTTATTTACTGGTGCAGCACTAGTCACATTAGATGGGACTACACCAGGCAGCCATTCGGATGAATTGTTTCTTGTATTTTCCACACACCTCATTTCCAGCGCAATAAGCTTCTCAAGAACTTGACGCAAAAGCGGATCCTGCTGCTGTACTGTTGGCGCGCTGCTCGGTCGCCCGTCATCCCTTACTCTTGGTTGAATATTTGTTTGCGCTGCAGTTGTACTTTCTGCTCCCGGTGCTCCAGTCGGTAATGAGTTTGCTCCGCACGTTTCCTTCAACCAGGTTTCGACATGAGTACTGCTTTCTTCCTCGTCTTCAGATTCTGAACATTTCTCTTCTTCTTCCTCCAACTGCACTACTAGGTCTCTTTGCCGGCGTAACAAAGTCTCCCTTTGTCGAACTAGAGTCTCTTTTTGCTGTAAAATAGATTTTTCTTCCTGCACAAGCTGCATTTCAGCCTGCAATCGACGAATACTAATGTTCGAGCCCTTGGAAGTCTTGGAGCAGGTTGATTTAGCGGCACCTCTGGCAGTTTGTTTGCCTGCTAAAGTGATGCTGCGAATGGTAGTGGATGCAGGAGCACTAAAAACTGCAAGTGAGTCACCTACCTTAGGCAAAGATCGTAAGGAGGGACTCTGTAAACTGCATCCGTTGGCAGCAGAGCGTCCGTTAATTTCTTCACCAGTAAGAGATCTACGACGATCTGTTGACCTTTCACTACCATTTATCTCCATATTACTGTCCCCGCGGTTGACTGTGTGGGTATCACTTGCTCCTAGGGTGTGTTGGGATCCCGTGATTGCGATTGTCAATAGATCGGAACATGACTTGCATCGCCAATCCTCGTTCGCAACAGCATCCGTCACTCCAACGCATAGATAATGATACCAGCCATCGCAATTATCACAGCACACCATCCACTCGTTATCCTTGTTGTTGCACGCAAGGCAATTGTAGTTCCTACGCTTGGTTCCAGAAGCTTGGGGTTTAGGGTTCTTTGGCGCCATAAAGAAATTTTTAATATGTTGAGAGAAGATTTCGAAATTTCCACAACGAAGTTAGATAAATGAATTGAACAATTTTATATCAATTTATTCCGTTAAAAATTTCCTGTAACAAATTTATAATAAGCTTAATATAATAATAAATCAATGATAATTTACTTTAGTTTTCTCGTTCTCAGATTTAATCCCAAGTCCGCCAGTTTCCTAACCCCAAATAAGTGCAACACAAAAAAACGCATGCCTATAGTTTTCGGTTTGACAGCTTGTCATTGCACTTTAGGTTGCATTCAGGGCTTTTACTGCTGACGTTGCCAGATCCGTCGCAACAATACCAGACGAGCAGGACTGGCTCTGCCCGAGTACTGTCATAAAAGATATACCCATCTTCACAGATGGCTCAAAGACGGAGAATGGAACTAAGAACTAAGTCTCAGCTATTCATACCGATTGGAAAATCAGTGCGCAGCGTTTTCCAGGCAGAGATCTATGCGGTTAAGAAAGAGGCTCAAACTGTCTTTTTTGAGCGAACTAACAGCAATGGAAATTACCTTCTGTGTGGACACTGGACAGCCAAGCAACACTTAAAGCGAATAATCTGGTAAACTTTGAATCCTCTCCCTCAGTGCCTCTCCCCAATGAGACCAAAAAACCATCACAGCAGCAGATAAATTGCCTAGATGCGGCACTAAAAGAGGCATACTCTAAGCTGATAGACAAGCAGTAAACGACTAACACACATTAAACTTGGCTAAAGGACGATGGAAAAACGCTTCCGGTTCTGGTTGTACCATAACTCGGAGTTTTTGGCCCGCAATTGACACTAAAAAGTCAAAGATCCTATAACATCTTTTGATAGAAACTAAATCCGAGTGCTCATTGTAAGCACGGCCAAAATACTGGGGCCGAATCGTATCATCCGTGAACGAGCAATACGTGACGGAATTTGTTTTTGCTTCATGTGTAAAATCGGTTAATTCCGTGAACGTATAGCTCATTCATGAAAGTGGCTACCCCTGATGTCGTTTTCGATTGGTCGTCCAGAACCGTCCGGAAGCAATCCGATCGCTTCTGAAAGCGTTTAGATTGGCACTCAACTGACAGTTCTTCTCCTGAAAAGAACAGAAATTTGCTTCTGGATTTGAACTCAGAATCGCGGAGAGTTCTTCCGGACGGTCAACCGAAAACGACGTGAGTAGAGTATCTTTAGAAATAACTTCTGCACCAGTAGCAGATATGAAGATATATAAAAAGAATCTGTGTAATATCTCCTGTGTCACCGCCCAACCCTCCAAGAACGGCTCTTCTCCTGTATGGGAGCACGATTCTTTGGAAGAATCTCGCAAGTATACTTCTATCGCAAGTATACTTCTATAAGAAGGTTCATCAACATATCCGAAAGGTTTGTTAGTTGCATGCCTCAATGGCTTGTGGGTTAAAATTGAATATATTTATTACTGTCCACAAACTTAACCTAACGTAATCTACTTATGCCTACCCATATGCCTGCAATATCTAAAAGTTTTTCGAAATAATACTTTTTTTCTAGAGTTTAGTGGAGCAAGTTGAGAGGTATTCCTCATCCATTAAGTCTTAGCCTCAAGGCATGTAGTCAATTGCTTACTCAGCGAGTTACAAATTGCCAAAAATTATACCCAAAATCTAGTTAGATAAATCAAAACATATAGTTCTATTGTCTGACAGGAGCATCACTATACACATGACATCGGTCATGACTTTTTACCATAAAAAAAGGAAAATAAATTGTCTGCTGACCCTGAACAAAGTTGATACGCTTAACTTGCTAAACTGTTCTTTTTCGTTATTTATATCCAAAGGATATAATCACATCTATAACTTTCTACACTACAGGCCAACAGTCAAGCGAAATCCAATCCGAGTTTAACATATCTAATCCTGAAAAGTTGAAAATTAACTTTCCTAACTGCCCAGCAGGTATGACCTTTTCAGTTCGAAAACATTGTCAATCATCATTACGATATATCCGATCAAAAAGTAGTAACACTCTTGTAACATGTCATCTGCAAACCTTGACCTCTTTGTGATAATTTAAACCCGCATTGGACTAGTGCTACAAACATTTTTTTTATTTCCAACAACTATCAGTATATGAACCCAAATCTTGGTCAGTTTAAGGCACATTAACATGGCGCTGATAGTTTCCAATCATAATGGCCTTATTAAAATTTGTCCCGCAAATTAATTTTCATACATTAACTTTTGCTTTCAGTAAAGCCTTACTATGTTGTTCAAAATATCCTCCCCTTAGCCTCAGAAAAGTGTCGAAAACAGAGATTCGACTGTATTTGGTCAAAATTAATCTTCTCCTTTGTTGGATTGGCTTAAATTTGGTTCTGCGAAAAGCATTGCTAATGTCATAGATATCTACCGACATGTGATATCTGTATCTATGAGTATTGTCGACCAAAAAGCATCAAGTATGTAGGTTGCAGATGAAAATATATTCATGTTGTCGTCCTTTTTTTTTTTGAGAGAGAAATTTATTTGGTTTCATTTTCATTTCATCATTCCCGTTGGATGGTAGAAAAAGTGAATTTAGGGTTTTTTCTCCAGTAGACAGCTAATTCATTGTCTGTCCCGCAATTTTATATTTTTTATGAAAATTTCATCAACTGGAAAAATTCTACGAGAAGGACAAAGTTCACATTGAAAGGAATGAGGTTTTTTTTCTCTCGGGTGAAATCAGCGTCAGGTCTGTATCTCTACTTAACTCGTATACCAAAAGTCAAGTTGGAATCTTTTCAAATAAACGGATAAAATGTATTAATGTGGTGACCATGTTTTTGTGATGATAGCTGTGCGCGCTGACTGTGCTCAGTCGTTGTGAAAAGCATTCATTTGTTGAAGTGTATTCTTCCTGCTCTGAAGCGCTGTTATGGCGGCAAACACACAAAATGGAAAAAAAAATCAGGACTCTTTCATATACGGTGTATTGTACAAAAGTTTAGTTTATTATGTGGACATGGGCGGAATGGGTGCCAACCAGGTCTAGCTGCTTGCATTTGTGTCGGAAAAGAGTCAGATGTGGTCAAATGGGAGACTTTGATGTTTACTCATTTGGATTGACTGTGAGATATGTTTAGGGATATTTTTTACAAAAGATGTGCTATTTATAATTTAGGTAGGTACTTTGAATACAAACATCAACGAGTTATTATTAATTTTGCAATACAGAGTTTGACTGGAAATATTAACAGACCTAAGTGGAAAAGCTAAGCGAGCTATGCGATAGAGGATATTATATAATTTGGATGCGATATAACAGTAATGCCTTCTAATATGATCTGACAATATTATATAAAGAGTCTCCCCTTTGTATATGTAATTAAAAGACTGCACGCATTTTTTAATTAATGATACTTTAATTCAAAGAAAGGACTTAAGAGCTACCAAATGATAGAAACACGTCTGTTTTTTAATCTGACTTCAACTCGAGTGCCCAGTGAATAGCTGTTTTGTCAAGGATTTTATGTATGTACTTGAGAAAGATGTTATCAGATTTCACTTTAAGCTTTAAGGTAGGTATGCTGCTTTTAACTTATATACAGCACATCATTTTTTTTTTCATCATAACTCTTGACAAGCTTGGTTCCGACCACTGCGGAGCAGCGAGCGTCAATTCATCACGACCAGAGTAGTTGCCCGTGATTCTAAAACTTGGCCCATGGCTATGTTTATCTCGTCACAAAAGTGCTACCACAACTACATTCAACGTCAAAAACGATAGCGATATATTTTTGAATGTGGACTTTCCAGTACTAAAAGGCACAATTACGTCCCCCACAAAGAGTCTCAAGTGTTTGCAAAGAAAAAATAACATACATACAACTGGTATTATTGGAACAACTGGTCAATATGGGCCGAGCAAAATCAAAAATTTGTGTATGTTGTATTTTTGGTACAATTGGAAGGGATCTATAATGGATATGCCAAATCCATCACACTAGCCCTTGAGCCATTACCCCCTGATCGGAACAAAGTTAATATCTCGTAAAATGTTGGATAGATAATTATATTGAAAAAGGTTACGAATCTGGAGAGTACAGTTCTGAATCCACTCATATTTAAAATGTTAGTGTTACGACAAGTATTTTCAATGGACAAATAAAGAAGGTTGGTTAGGTTAGGTTGAATAGGGTGTGAGTTCATCACATTGGACTAGGCACCATAGTGGACCCATCGCCATCCCTGGGGAACCTTAACGGTCAAATAACCTAAACCACTTCGCCCAGGCATTTAATTTCCCTACAGAACCTGAAAATTGCTTCAATTTTGTTTGCGAGGCCAACCTCCTCCAAATTGTCGAAGAAGTACCTACCAAGGTATTTCCTCCTGTACCGAGCGATAGCTTGACATTCACAGAGGAGATGAGTTATATCCTCTGTGACCTGTAAGTCTTGGCAATACCTGCATACGTCTGTGTCTGTTAGACCTAATCTCATGGCGTGCTTCCTTAGAAGACACTGCCCAGAGAGTATCCCTATTGCCATTCGTAGCCTTGATCTGCTGAGCTTTAGTAGGTAATTCTACAGATTTTTTCCGATCTAGCTTAGGCCACAGAGCCTTTGAGACCCTGTGCCCTACTATATTCAACCATATCTGATCTACCCTATTTTTAATATTCTCAAGAATAATTCTCTTGGCCACGGCGATTGGTGGTCTTATGCCCTCAATTGTTTCATTAGGTGGAAGCTCTGCTCCGGTTTTGGCCAGAACATCAGCCCGTTCGTTTCCCTCAATATCGCAGTGTCCGGGTACCCAACATAATCTGACATGGTTCTGCGCGCATAGTGCTCTGAGCATTGTGCGGCAGCTCCTGACTAGTTCAGATTTGATGATGAAGGACTCTAGCGCCTTTAGCGCAGCCTGACTATCAATGTAGATAGCGATATTCTTGTTGGATATTGATCCCATATCAAGTAGATCCGCAGCTTTGACCACGACCAGAATCTCTGGCTGGAACACACTGCATGTATCCGGAAGTCTTAAGGACACGTGTAGGTCTATATCCCTAGAGTATATACCTGACCCTGTACCCTCCTTAGTTTTGGAGCCATCCGTATAGATCCAAATTTCATTATCATTCGAAACCTTATTCTTTTGCCAGTCCTCCCTATCTGGGTATTGTACTTCGTACGGTGTGTCGAAGTCAATTTCCCCCAAACTATCATCCGTTTTATCGGGGATGTTGGAGAAGGATTCCATTAGTATGGAGTTATGTCCTACCTGTCTGGTTTTGAAGAACCCTGCGTTAGTTTGCCGAAGCACACTGTTACCTGCTTGCATTTTTATTTGTAGGTCCAGGGGTAAAAGATACATAAACGCCTATAGTGCAGCTGTGGGTGTGGTGCGTAAAGCGCCAGTGATGGCAGTGCAGGCTGTTCTTTGTACCCTGGTCAGCATATCCCGTATATATAGCTTATTTGTGGCTTTCCACCAAACAAGAGCCCCGTAGGTAAGGATGGGTCTAACCACCATGATGTATAAACAATGCATCATTGTAGGACTCAATCCCCACTTTTTTTCTGCTGTTCTCTTACAGACGAAGAGAGCATTATGAGCCTTTCAGACTCTTTCCTGAACGTTAAGTTTCCAATTCAATTTTTTATCTAGGACCGTACCAAGATATCTTACGCTATCCGAGAGGGAAAGCTCCACTCCACCAATCCTGTGTAGTTTGAAGGGTGGTATCTTGTATTTTGTACTAAAAAGTACTAGTTCTGTCAAGTTCTGACAAATAAAGAAACCAAAATGTAAAAGAAAACACACGACCGACCTTCACAACGTTATAATAGTTTTATTCGAATTCTCGATGAGAAGTGATTGTACACTAATTCGTACACTAGAGACATTTATATAATTTTGTTATATGTTAATTTAGGTACATGTAAGAGTATTTGTATTATGTTTATTGTTTATAATGTGTAAAGTGTAATTTGACTTAATATATGTTGCCTTTTGGTGTATTTGTATCTTCTGTCATCGATGATGAGCAGCTGTATGTGGATATGTGTGGGCATTGTTAGTTTTGGTGATGTGCATTTGTGCAATAATTGACTCTGCAACAGTTAGAAACGGCTTTTACACCGAAAGGATTTCTTTCTTGTTTTAAAGTCTACTCCTCGACATCGCATTGGACGCCATTCCACAAATATCTGCAAAAATCTCTTTTTTTTTTCTTCTTAAGTCCTGTGTCCCCTTGTGTGTCTAAATGGCCTCTTATAGCCCAACGCGCCATCTTGTGCAGTTCTTGGTAATTTACTTACTTTACTTTTGATGGCGCTACAGTTCGGGCTGACGTGGGCCTAAAACAACATGCCTCTCCAGCCAGCTCAATCCAACGCTAGCTGACTCCAGTTGCGCACGCCATGTTGATTGAGGTCCCCTTCCAACTGCGCGCACCACCAAGGTCGTCTTCTACCTCGTTGTTCCTCTGGAGTAGAGTTGAAAATTCTCCTGGCCGGAACATTGATCTCCGTACGCTCTATATGTCCCTGCCATCGTAGTCGATTAATTCTTTTGAATAGGTATAATATCGCTGTACGGGCTGTACAGTTCTTCATTGTAACTTCTTCTCCATACTCCTGAGGTACAAACTGGACCAAAGATCACACGGATAACTTTTCGCTCGATGCAACTGAGTGTGTTTTCATCCGCCCTTGATAGAGTCCATGCTTCTGCGCCAAATAACAGGACGGGAATGATAAAGGTCTTATAGAACGTCTGCTTAGTTGCTCGGGAGAGGGCTTTTCTACTCAATTGCCTTCTGAGCTCGTAGAAAAAGCGATTGGCAAGAGTAATTCTCCACTTTATCTTAGCGCTGATGTCATTACTGGACTTGACCACAGAGCCTATAGGTAGACAAAGTCTTTCACTACCTCAAAATTATAGCTGTTCATTGTCACGTTGTGTCCAAGGCACCGATGTTGAATGGCCTTTCTTGTAGAGACCATATATTTCGGCGTTCTGCTTTCATTCGCCGCTGGTCCCATTTTTGCCGCTTCTGACTCAATACTCACAAATGCACCACTGGCAGCTCGACGAGTTCTACCGATTATGTCAATGACACCGGCGTATGCGAGTAACTGGCCGGGTTCCATTGACCACTGTCCACTAAATGACTAGCGGCATGCCAAACTCCATATAAAAAAACTGACATTTCAGCATTTGCGCTAGAATTAGAATCATCAATAGTAAGAGTATTGGCGATGTAATGCAACCTGGTCAAGCAACACCTTGGAATTTAAATTCTTCTGACAGCCTTCCTCTATGCTATGCAGAACCTTCCCCTTAAACGTATCATATATTTCCTTGATAATAGCTATTAGTTTATCGATCATATATGTACCTCTCCTTCGGTAACCAAGCAAAATAAACTATCTGTTGACACACATAAAACATAATGGTCGTAAGGCTTTTCAAAATCAATAAAGAGGTGATCAGTAGATAGGAGGACCTATACTGAAAACCTGCTTTTTCGGCGTAAAATGAATTTTGCAGATGTTCTTATATTCCAAACTAGCGCCGCGCGCGCCGATGCCAAAAATGACTTGCATTTGGTGGATAGCTGTCGAACAGTTTGTTCAACATCAACCTACTTGAGTCAAGGATTGAATGGATGCATATTGGCAAATGGTAGCTATGATTGTATATATACTACATTTTAGTGTGCAGGTTAAATTTTATGAACTCACACCCATATAAAATATATAAGTTGAAGGTTAAAAATGATTTTTGGTAAGGCCCATTCTCGATATTCTCGTGTATAGAGTGACGGATCTTCCAATAGTATATCTACTAACTTTTAAAGCGCCTTGTAGTAGTTGATTGCTCAACAAGTAGATAGTTGTTTATTGTCAATATTTTTTTTTTGACATATGCTTTCGTATATCTAGTAGGTACCTACATAATTCAAACTTATTTACAAAACTGTGTATACAAAATTTCCCTTTCTCTGGAGTGAGGCATGGTTTTGATTGACTAAATTGCACCCTCAAACTTACACTGTTTGGGGTGGTCTTTTCTCTGCACCGGTCGAATTTGCGCCACTTATTGCGTTCTTCCATTCGCCCGAATCAGCCTTTGATGGTAAGGTGAACCGAAATTTGATACTACCACATCAGAACCGGATTTGCACTTATTTCACAATTCCGTATATCTTTCTCTATAAAAATTTGGTAGTATTGTGCTAAAGTACCAAAGCTTCTTATTTGGTGACGTATCATCAACAAATACTTCTTTTTTTTTTCTGCTGCACATTGAAACATCAAGGTGTCCTCTTTTATACATCTACAGTAAAAATATATGAACAGCACCCATCGCGAATGCACACTAATACTTATCAACATTAGGGGTAATTGGCCAACGAAACCGGACACTATGACAGCTACTCAGTATTTAGCAAGCAGTAGATAAAAAATAAAATAAAATGAAAGCAAATCCCTGCTTTGAGACCCTTCCTCCTCACTTCCGGATGGTGATGCAATAAGAAATGGAATGGAATTATTATTATTTCATTTTATAGAGGATTCAGAATCGATATAATCCCAAGTCCGACAGTACTCGCAACCACTATACTCATGTGTGTATGTATATATGGTACATTTGCTGCGACAGCAAATCCTTTTCACTTTGACATTTATCCCAAATAGCCGATGGAACTGTTCGAATATCAGGGATCAAATGCTTTGTGCTCTAGCTAATTCACTTCCTCCTCCCGTTGGCAAAAGTCGATCTAGATTTGATTCCTTTTTTTTTTTTTTGTCAATATCGGTGTTGTTGCTGCTTTTGTTGATGTTGATGATGGTGCTACTATTGGCTGGTAGGTATGTTGTATATTGAATGTTTGGTAAGATTTCCACTTCGAAATGGATGGAGTGTCCTTTTCATTCGATTCCTGATATGGAAGTGGAAGGGTACTTTTGTGAATTCAAAATTCTAAGAGAATCAGCGTCAACGTACATTTGTTATGGGGTGGAGGTGAATGACTGACTGGGGTGTGCAGAGTTTGATGTTGTTGGCTGTTTTTGGTTCCGTTTCCGTCTATACACTTGGGACAATTAGGTGCCTCCGTGTGACATGCCTTCGGCATAATTTGCATGGAATTTTTCATCAGTTTGAATAGAAATCGATGAGAGATGTATTGCTGTTCCTTTATTTATTTTTTTCTTTGTCCCCCAGATTAGACCTTTCATGTGTAGGTATTTTGTGTGCGTGCGTTTCAATAGCACATATTCGAGTCACATTGGAAATCTATAAATAAATTAGGCACCATATTCATTTCAATTTAATTATGTAGACTTTATTTGGATTTGAGAAATGTGTCTTAGGTGCGTATTTCATTTCACTTCCGTTTCAGAATTATCACACGTGATGGGTTGTACCAGGTAGCACAAGCTATCTCTATCTGCTAGCTAAAGAGTATTTTATATAAATTAGGTTATTGAAAACCTTAAATACGCTTTTTGTTGCATAGCAATTGTCAAGTCAGTTCAGAGTTTGCTGTATTACAATTACAGCAAGGACAATTTTAATTAATTTAAATGACCGTATGACAATATACGGCGCAACACCGGGTACGAGGCTGGAAATGGAGTTAGAAACAATCGAAGAGATCATAAACGACAAAAAAATAACCTGGGCAATCAACATTTGCCCCATTCAAAGCACCTGGAATAGATAATATTCGACCAATAATGCTTCAGAAGTCAGAGGAAGCTATCATTCCATAGCTTAGTCGCTTCTACACGTGCTATCTGAGGCACGTTATGTTCCTAAGGCATGGCGAGAAGTGAGAGTGATATCCATTCAAAAAGCAGGGAAGGCTAGTCACACTACATCCAAGGACTATAGACCAATAAGTCTGTCATCTGTCATGCTGAAAACACTGGAACGACTAATCGATCTGCATGTAAGGCAAGTGATCAGCGATAACTATCTATCAAAATCACAACATTCGTACATGAAAAGCAGATCTGTAGACACCGCGATACACGGCGATAGTATCGACAGTGGAAGAATCCTTACAACTTAAGGAATACTAATATACACAATGAGCGCATTCCTAGACATTGAGTGGGCATTCAATAACATAGAAGCTGACGCAATCCTGCTTAGCTTGAGAAGAGCCTACCTGAATAGCAGCCTATGTAACTGGATTGGCGGATTAAGTCGCAGCTAGGGGACGTGAGTATTGAACGTAGGGTGAGTAGAGGAACACCTGAAGGCGGAGTTCTCTCAATGGTTATTTGGCTCCTCGTAGTAGACGAATTGCTGAAAATACTGTAACAGAAAGGCTTCATTGTGATGTAGCAATTCTAGTTCTAGTCCAGTTCTCAGCGAACGACTCAGTTACGCACTACTACTAGTCTACAACTGGGTCGAGGGACGCGGACTGGGTGTGATTTCATCAAATACAGGGATCATGATGCTTACGAGAAGGAGGGTGATTCCTGCCTTTAATCCACCAAGGAAGGGTGGGGTGGACCTGAAAATATCGAAAACAGCAAGATATCTGGGCATAATCCTGGATTACTAGCTCAGCTGGTAGGAGAACATAGATGATTGCATCAAAAAAGCATACGTGGCACTATACGCCTGTAGAAGAGCATTCGCAAATACAGGGATTTCATTCCGCACGTGCTCCCCATCATGAGTGACGAGGAGCATTTCCAAACTCTTTAGGGTAGGGATATAAGCAAGAAAATTGTCTAGGGAGGAAAAGTGATTGACAATAGGCGTATTTTTTTGGGAAGTGAGTATAACAAAACCTAAAGTGAATATAACAGTTTTGCATGTAAAACCATAAGTGAGTATAACAAAACCAAAAGTGAGTATACCAGTTTTGCATGTAAAAGTAAAAGTGAGCTAGCTATAGATTCCCAAAAAAATACGCCTAATAGTAGGTACATTTTTGTTTTAGGACACACGAGTACTATACGGACTTGTTGCTCCAAATGCTTAAAGTAGGTATGCATATTTTTAGATCTTGCAGAGTGTAAATATTGGAGCCTTTACTAGAAGTCACTGCGCTCAGTTGGCACTCTATATGTTGCCAAAATGTGTTTCCTTATCGACACAAACTCCCACGGTTTCAAAAATGCATAAGAAAAGAGTGCTCACTGTTAATACCCTACAGCAGCAGCAAGAGCTAAACGTTTTGGGCAGCGTTCTTCAGCGACCTTTCACATACCGAAAGCCTACATCACCCGAGGTTATATAATTATGTATATCAGAAAATTATAAATTTATGTCCTGGTCGTGGTCGATTCAACCAAGCAGCCACTTCTATCTATAGCCTACGTATGTGAAAGTAAAGATCGGATTATATGTGGCGCTCGTTGGGTCAGGTTAATGTCCACTCTGGGTCCGTCTTGTTTTCGCAAACGCTGTCCATTGATACCTTACAATTGCAACTTCTGTGTCGATTTTTAAAAAATTCTTTTCAATTATTTCAAATCGGTGCAGATGCACAAATCTGCCTGAGACTTAATGTCATTCATCACCTTCAGTGGTATTCACAATCCTTTTCATCAAATTAAAAAAAAAATCTCCATGGCTGTCCCTTTACATAATCCATACACAGTATCAATTAACGCGCAGTCTACAAAGCAACAAAATTACGCTCCTGTCAAAAACACACTATCCATAGAATCCTCGCCGGAGGATATAGCTGACAAAAACAAATAAATCAACCAATGCCAAAGAGGATAACATAGCCCTCAAGCCACACGCAAAGCTATGTCAGTGCCGAAACTTCTCTGACCAGATTTATCGCCTCGCTGAAAGTTCAGATTTTCGACAGTATCAATGTGCTTTCAAAATTGAGGCCACAAACAAACATATTATTACCGTGGAAAAAGCTAAAAACATGACGAACCAAAAAAAAAGTCCTGTTGTTGTTTTAAATACTTTCAATTTAATTAAAACTCACAAAGGATACGTAGTACACACACGTACGAGTAATACACTTTGCGCATTTTCGCCGACATTTAAAGCGCTGTCATTTGCACCATTACATTCCCAGACATCGGGGTAAAACAACGAAAAAGAGTTCATTGTCGCCACTTAAGAGCGCTAACATTATACACACCGACACCGTGCCATCGCTTTTAGGACGGGCGCAGTATGGCTTTGGCACCGGTATCGCACCAAAACCCAACTCACATCACACTCTTTCGCATCCGACGAGAGTGTAATTTTTATACCCGGTACCACACTGTGGTGAGGGTATATTCACTTTGTCATTCCATTTGTAACGCCCATAAGGAGGCGTTGTAGGTATGACAAACTATATATATTATTGATCAGCATCACTTTCTTAGTCGATCTAACGATGTCCGTCTGTCTGTCCGTCTGTCCGTCTGTCTGTCCGTCTGTCCGTCTGTCTGTCCGTCTGTCCGTCTGTCTGTCCGTCTGTCCGTCTGTCTGTCCGCACGATTACAGCCGTAATTTAAGAGCTATCGACTTGAAATTTGGTATGTAAGCTTTTATCCACCAGACTGAGGCTAAGTTCGAAGATGAGCAAGATCGGATGAAAACTACTACTACCTCCCATACAAAAGTATCAGATTTATATAGCTTTTTATGTTAAAAATTAAATTTAAATAGCTACAGTAAATATAGCAAGTTTAAACTTTGCACGTATTGTTTTAATAATATTTAAAATTTTTTGACAAAAAAGGAGCTTGATCGAATAAAAACTACCCATACCTCCCATACAAATATATAATTTTTTAATACTAAAATATTTTTTTATTTTACAATAATAGGCGTATTTTTTGGAAATCTATAGCTAGTTCACTTTTACTTTTACATGCAAAACTGGTATACTCACTTTTGGTTTTGTTATACCCACTTTTGGTTTTACATGCAAAACGGTTATACTCACTTTTGATTTTGTTATACTCACTTCCCAAAAAATACGCCTAATATAGTACCGGGTATTTGAGCTTCGGCATAGTCGAAGATAATTGTCTTACTGGTTTTTTATGTTTTTGATTGCCCTATGTCTTTCCAAATTGCCCCTGACATGGCAGGTCGCTCTGTCGCTGTCTACAATGACGAGCGAGTAGACTTTTACAATTATAGGTTATGATCGCAACTTTGCGACGATGGCGGCAAAGACTTACAGCAAGCGGGGGCGCTAGGCGTGACGGTGTTTCATGCAACGCGCCGTCATGTTCAACATGGGTTTTGTTCCTCTTTTATTTTTTTTTTTTTTACATTTTCATCGCACTTTGAAGCATTTCTCTCTTCACGGCCACAGAAATTGAATAAGAGAGTAGGTACCTACATATGCAATTTTGCATAAAAATTTCCCATTTCCCATTTTCCAGGCATTTTTCCTCGTTGTTCACGTGCCTTTATCTGAAAGCTATTAAGTGCATGTAATGTGACTGTAGGGCGAGTGAAGCATAGGGTCTCTGTGTTCTTTTATGGTATTGTAATTATAGGTGAGTACCTGGCGCCCCTTTTTTTGTACTATACCCTAAGCACCCCAGAGCCAGAGGTTGCAAAGGGGGAATGCGTTTAGTCGCCCAGCTTGCTATTATATTTAATTAGCACAATTAGATTTTCAACGTCTTGCAGTCTGTCCCACCTATGCTATTAGTAAAGAAAATCGGTTTTTACAGATTTCTTTTCCCCCTTGGTAATATATTTTTTTTTCTATATTTCATTTCAACCCTTAAGGAGACATGAATGTGTAAATGTAAACATGGAACACAAGGTCCGATTGACCTATGTTACGATGGGGACAACAAGAATGGAGACGGTGTCTTTATTGAAAAAATCAATGAAAGTAATTCAATTCAATAATTTGGGCAATTCATTTCCGGTTCTTTCTTCTCATGAAAAATTATTTCAAGTCTTTTCGAGCCAACTGTAAGATGCTTTCCAAAGAGCAAAGTGAAACGTATTTCTTCAAATGCCGACATTGAGGTTAAAAGTTGAGGGAAAGATCGATGTAACGAAGAGTGACACCAACTATTAACATTATTCGACTCTCCTTCTAACTAATCATTTAGGCATTGCTGCACCTTACTGAACCAAGACTGTTTGTATCATATTGTTAGTGTGATTGGGTATCTTCAGTTGGATGTAAAAACGGTGTTCATAATTTCTTCGAACGCATCAGTGTCTCTCTAGATGGGCTCGTCCAGGAGCGGATCAGATTTATAAATGGGTGCCAGCTGTAGATATGGTTGTAGTCCACCAAAACGTTGTTTCCATAGGTCCTGGTCCATATCACATCTTGCTTTAAGATACCATCTATCTTGTTACAGCCACCAACCATCTTTCTCATAGGACATATGATAGGGCTCATTAAAAACTCGTATAGGTTCCTAAATAAATACATATAGATTATAAATCAATATTTACCAATCCGTTGGTCGGACAAGGTCTATCAAAACAAAGCAATGTTTCAAATTTTACAACTTTAGTTCCCATTAATGTCGAGAAAATACGTTTGCAGTTTTTTGTATGGAAAATGTCTAGCCCCTTTTGTCCAATCATGCTTACATATTATTAAAATACTTTTAACTGGGAGTAAACGTCTATTTACGAAATTTCAAGGCCAAAGCTGCTATAAATGTCAAGATATAATGCGTAATTTAAGATTTAGGCATTCAGCGACATCTATCGAGGATGGTTTAGGTTTGGTTAAATCAAGTGGATGTCCTAAAAAGGAGACACTCAGACAATATTTTTAGGTCCATTGTGATACCACAAGAGGCGGGGGGAGAAGAAAGTTGCCATTACAGTTGAAAATCTGTAAATTTAGCGCACCTCGTGGCTCCTGGTGACGGTTTTTCTTCGGGTAAGGACAGAGGGTGACCGTAGCAGACTACAGTACTACACTCTGCTTCCTTCCTATTGCCTCTGACAGTCCATCACTATGGAGAGAGACTGGTCTACGGTAGAAAAACTTGAAGGCTTTTCAGTAAGGAGTAAGTGTTTTTTGTGTGCCCCTCCCATTTGTCAAATTTTGACCAAACTTAACATTCCCAAGGCCCAGTGTTGCCGCTAAGAGAACAAAAAATCCGCTAGACCACAACTTTAAAACCCGCTAGAAATGTTAGTTTTTGTATAGCAAAAGTCAGCTGGAATTCGCTAAAATATAAAGCTGAAAGTAAGTTCTTAAAAAATTCATATTCATATTTAAAAATAAATTACAGATTATTGAATAAAAAAATTGAAAAAAAAAAAAAAACTTTGGAAAAAAAGTACAAAGTTAAAAATTGGGATGGATCCCTACGTTATTCCCTTTTCGAAAATACCTTTTTGGACATAACATAATATCCCTTTTTTTCTCTTTTTCGAAAATCTCCCGAGTCGAAATCTGACAAAATAACAATTACTTTTTAGATCCCTCATTAAAATTCCCTTTTCGAAAAGAAACATGATAAGTCAGTTTGAATACAAAATATTTGCCCGTCGTCCCCTTGAAAATAAGTGAAATGTCATTACAAAACAACAAAAATTCCGTTTGTTAAAATTTAGCGTTTTTTTAATTAGGTACCTCATATCTTCGGTCTTTATGATCCGATTTTTATGAAATTTATTTTATTAGTTAACTGCAGATTTAATTAAAAAAAAAAAAATAATTTTGGAAAAATTTGACACTCCATTCTTTCACGCGACAGAATTAATAACACCAAATTTATAAATGAGAGATTTTGTATTTGTACCATGGGGATTTTCTCTAAGGACCTTTTGGCGTAAGGGATTTCAGCGCAAGGGATTATAGAACAGGAGTTTTTGGAAAGGGAATTTTGGAAAAGGATATTTCATCACCAACTCTTTTTTGACAATGTTTGTAGTACCAGGGTTTGGTAATGAAAAATCGCTAGAATTCACAAGATTTTATTAAAACTCGTGGGGAGTAAAAATCCACTAGATCTAGCGACAAAATCGCTAGAACGGCAACAGTGTCTCAACCTAATTTATGATATTTGATATTTTATTGATATATTTATGATATTTGATATTTACAGATCAGATAAGTAAATCTTTTAAAAACTGTAGATTGTCTGATAACTTGAGCCCAATAGGTTCAGTATGTTTTCACAGTCAATACCATACAAACAAAGTTCGTCACTCTTTTCTGAATTACTTGGATTACTATTTAAATTTGACAACTAAGTACATAATAAGACTGCATCCTCCCTTGCAATTGATACTGTATTCTGAGTACGAGATCAATTTTTTTTGCAACCAACATGTAAAAGAGAAAAACAAAAATAATATAAAAAAGGTCGAGGATAATGGGAGAAAAACACAAAAGAGGAATTATTTTTAATAAACATACAAATGCCCGGTCTGACACTAGTCAAATGGATCTGCAGTAAAAAAAAATTATAATCCCTTACCTATTGCCGTGTTGTTTATCCCTGAAATGGTCGTCAAAACAGTGCATGATGGAGTTTGGTCCTTTATTCTGCGTACACAATTTCGTAAACTCAGTGTTTGAGTATGTGGAGGGTTGGTTCCTTTACGGAATCAGATTATGTGTGGGTTTATATTATTTTTTTTATCCACGTATCAACGCCACATGCATTCGTTGAAATCAGGAAAACAGCCAAAAGGTAGAATCCGAAAAAGACATCCGGAGGGTGTTTCAATTTTGTTGCATCCGTACTGAGAGTTAGTTGGTTTTTTTTTTTTTTAAATCGAAAACTTTGGCAACATCATTTTTTGTATGACTCTAGAGGGGGAGGATGAAAATTGCAATATAGGTACATGAGTACGTACGGGTATTGCTACTTGCACTTCAAATGGAATAGAGAATACACACGTTGGTATGTCTAATTCACTAATGGGTATTAAGCTCATTTGATGAGTGGAATTATGGACGAAAAGTATGGGCTAGGCAGCTTAAGGAACATGAAAAGGGGATTTTGTCTGAAGGACTTAGTTAGTACTCGTTGAATTAATGCAGTTCTGAAAACAAACATGTCGGCTCTTTGACTACAGAAACTGAATGGGGATTTCTTTACAAATTTACACACGTATATAGATACGTAGACATCTGTAGTTTTAGGTATGAAGTTATTGGAATATCAAGGTGGTTATGTCAGTTAACAGTTAACAGTTAACTTGATGGTCCTTTGAACTAATTATGGAATGGAATTACATTTTCGTCTTTCAATATTCATAGTCACTTAATATCGGATTGAGTTAGAGGTATGAAAACCGATACAACAAATTTTAAAGCCAGTTATTTTATATAAACTAATTAGGCGTACTACTCCCATTTTTAGGGTTTAGTGGCTGAAAAGGGCTAAATCGATGTGAAAACTGATGACATTTTGTGTATGTCTGCATAATAGGTAGTCTCAATTAGTTCGAATTGTTATAAAGTCGACTAAATAGATTGCAGGTTCGAACATTCGCAGAGCAGGTGCTTGATGATCTCCAGTGCTTCTACTAGTATATATTGGCAGCTCCTGCAGTAGTCTATAGTATTTTAATACCTAGTCTAATGATGGCCATTACCTATGGTAAAAAAAAATAAATAAATAGGCGGCGCGACAGGCGGTAGACACCCAAGGCCTAGCTTCTCGCAACCAATCGTTTTGTGTGAGTTTCTATTTTTGGAACGAATGGAAGGGACCTACAATTTTATGCCGAGTCCGAACGGCTGGATTGAGAAGCTTTTTCAGGACAGTCATACTCTCGGATGTTTGTCAGACGTTCGCGAGAGGTGGCGCAGTAGAAAAAACCTTAAGATGTAATTTGTGTTTTTCCGGGGATCGAACCTGGGATCCCTCGCACAGTAGTCCAGCACACTAACCACTGCGCTACTGCGCCCACATTACCTATGATGGTACACAACGCTTTATCAGTATACAAGGTAAGATACGTTCTTCTTGTTTATTAATTTTCAGAAAGCGTTCTGTTATTTGTTCGTCCATTCATGGTCATAAACTGCGGGGCATGAAACAGTCGTGTCTGTTGGGCACCGGTTGCGTTTATTTTTTTCTCACAATTTTTGGTCAGTATTTCTCTATGCCATGTCCTTGGACGTAATGATGCCTTTTGCAACAGGTTACGAATCAAATCTTGCTATTTCGTCTGTTTTCTATTTCCATATATGTGACTATGCCCAGAAACCCAACATTTCTCTGACAGCTCCTGCTCCTCACTGTAGTTAATTTAATTGTTTCGCAATCTAGTTCTTTGATCGCCGCTTAACTCTCTATACATTGATTGCTACCCTTCTTCTTGGATTTAGTTTTGGCTGCCTTGTCGATGACGACTATTTTAGTTTGGAAGACGCTGCATAGCTAGATGCATTTTGGAGTTAGTACATACAAACTCGCAGGCAGCAAAGGCGACTATAATTCTGTCAAGGGAGGTGCAATCCGTCTTAATATACGCGGCGCCCATATGGGCGGGCTAAAGCTGACAACTAAGTCCTATGCAAGAAGGATAAACCCCGTCAATCAACTACGTACACTAAGAATAGGTACGCTGTGTTTATCGGACGGTGTCAGATGCTGCTAAATATGAGGCATCGTGGGAATGCCACCTGCGGATATCTTAGCTACCGAACTATACGATGCCAGAATTCAGGATCCCACATATTCAGTCAAAGATATCAGACTGGAAGAAGGGCAGCGAAGCATTAGAACTTGCAGAAGAGATGGAACCAGTTTGCAAAAGAAAGATGGACCCATTATCTTATTCCGGAAATTCAGAAATGGATGTATTGGTGACACGGAGAAGTAGACTTCTATAATAACCAGGTTCTGACCGGACATGGATGCTTCCGAGCGTACCTGAACAGATTTGGGTTCGATGAATCTCCCACTTGTCTTAACTGTGGAGATGCCAGGGAAGATGCGCAGCAAGTTTTTGTGTAGAACGTACACCCGAGAACATTACACACCATATGTTAACATGGGACGCAGTAAAGCAGGCTACAGTAATAATCATAAAGAAACTTCGTCGACTAGAAGCAGTCAGGGATAGGAACCAAGCCCAATTCGTATCTCGAAGGAATCAGAGAGCCCCAAATATGGACAGAAAAACCTAAATTGCTAATTCTTTGAAGTGTGTCTTAGAAAACATGACTTAGCTGAATATATCAGGCTAAAAACCCCTCGCAATGGAATGCTTCCTGACCACCCAACTGAAATACATACTTTCAGTTTCGGATGTGTAGACAATTTTCAATATATATATATGCTTTCTATCAATATTGCGGAGATTTATAAGCTAAGAGACTGTAAACTCGTGACTTCTTTATATCGGCTTCTCCTCTGTTTCGCATGAGCAGATCTTTTGCGAAACTTTTACTGATCGTATAAGTTGGAAGTTGAATGGTTTTCTATTGAAATCTATCTGACTTTGTGGCAGGCCTCGTCCACGGTCCACCAACATGATGCTTTCTATGACAAGGCGGTTATTGCTGAAGATATCTATACAAACCGGCCACCCTTATCGTCGGTAACTGCAATGGTCATGTTTTTCGAATAAACTCCTATAAGCCCATTTTATTTCACAAAAATAAAATATTTAATGGGAATACATAATTCAGTACTACCTCCATTTCTGCCATCTGTCAAATTACCTGTCTTTGCTTACCGTCATAGCTAACTAATTCTCAGGCCACAGATTTGTTAAAACCAAGGTACAAAACCAAAAATTGAAAGGCCTAAAACCATCGAAGATGCGAGGTAGGTTAGGTACCTCTTCCACACATCAGCTGTATGTAATGTATATACCCACCAATGTTTCAAAAGTCAAACCAAAAACCAAAGGACTTTAGCAAAAAAATATATATCAGAAGAAACTACTGATGATTTGTTAGCCCCAACACCCACTTAAAGGCAAACGATGTACACACAGGGGACAGAAAGAAAAGATTTATTAGCAATTCCCAAGTACCTACCGCTACCATTTGAGGTTACCCATTAAGCCCGCACATATACATACCGAGTAGGTACCCCGCACTCAAACATCCATCCATCTGACCTACATCAAAAGTTTTCCCAGAAATTATAAGGCACTCACGTGCCACCATATCCCTATCGCTTTTACCATTTATAGTCGAGCTCAGAACCCTTTCACAGTACTTATACGTCTGAGGCACATCACACTCCGTTAACCGTACTCGCAATCTTATTCCAACTTCCGGTCCCCATCACATTCCCCCAAAAATTGGAAAACATTTTCCAAAATACTCGTGTATTGATTTATGTCCCATGGCCCAGTGCTTCCCGGCGGCCGGCGTATATTATGTAGATACGAGTAGGTTCCTGTACTCCTCTTCTTTTTTTGGAATATCGCCATAGAATCCGACTCGGGTTCAAAAGGAGCTATGGGAGGAAGCTGTGAATCCCTTTGGGGGCTATATATAATAATAAACCTTCAAAGCAGATGTGTTTTATTAAAACATTCCTCCGTCGCACACACACACGACCGACGTAGATATATGTGTGTTCAGTTCACGATACTCGTCTGCAGACAAACCATGGACGCAGCGCAAGGACGGCGACAATATTCCAGCAACGTCGACGTCAACGATTTACTGCAGAGCGCAATTTATAAATTTTTAAAACGGTCATTTGCGTTTTGGACGACACAATTCAAAGGAATAGCTTCGTAGGACAAGAACAGGATGTCGATGTACAAGTACGAGTATGTAGCAAGTAATATGTGGGTCGCCATATCGTCATCATCATCAACTTAATAATCGAATTAGGACGCAAGGACGGACATGTATCTTGGTCTATTTAACCTTTTTGTGTAAATAAAAGGGTCACAAGTCTGAAATTGTCCTTTCTGCCGTCGGTGGGTTGTCGCAGCCAGCCAAACGATACGCTCTGTATATAGATGTATGCAATGCTCCTTATGAATGGCTGAGTGTTATCGATTTTTGAGAAACGCCCGCGTTCGATAAGTTATTTATGACCGACCGTGTGTGTATGGCATGGGAATGCTAAATATGCGAAAGGGGGCCCAAGCGCACATTAGAGCATCCCTACGGTTCACGAATTCGATACACCCACGCACACACACAAAGTCAAGAGAACGTGCATGCAATTATCGGTGCAATGGGAGCACGATAGAATGTTCCACATTTCTAATGACATTTGGGGCGAACAAATTATCCAGCAATTAATGTCGAATTGCAGTTTATGAACTAATTCATCAGTTGAGTCATAGCAACAACAACAGTACGGCTACAAATGCGTTAGTTTAATTTTGGTCTGCGGGCGGCCGGCAGTTGTATAGTTGCTCCTTCATTAGTAGCGCGGCTAATATCTAACACCGAATTGACGCCAACATATCGCCTCTACTAACACATTGTAGGTATGTACTTGTTGTGCATACAAGCGCAATAAAATTGTTGGGGCGACGAAGAGTGTTTTATTTGCGATATACGAGTACACCCTATCGAGGACATACACGACTTGGAATTACACTTTTAATGCATTCGAAGGATGATGGTGGAAAAAATGCAATTAATGTTGATTCACTATATGTAATTGCACTTAATTATATAGCGGAGTTATTTTTTTATTTTTTTTGGTAGGGTAAATAAAGTGGAAAGCTATTATATTTGTCATGTCAGGCACAAGAGCGGTGACAGTGTCAAGTCGTAATAGGCATTCTGACTAAGGACATGGTTTCTTACTTATGAGTCGTCTATTCAAGCGCACTTATCGCAGTGAGTCTACTCTATAGATGTAAGATAATTGTGTTCAGAAAGGAGGCAGTTTTTTTGGCATTATTAAGGCTTTTCATACGAGTACCTATATTTGGAAACAAATAGAATTTGTCTTCGCCATTTGATTTTTGAGACAAGGTGACAAGTTCAATTCAAGTGACAAATCTGCTTTTTAAAAGTTTTATGTTAAACTATTTTAATGGCTTGGCAAGGCAGGAGAAAAGTGGACCTGTCATATACTTAGATCAATGCATAGATCCATTGTAATGGTTTTGGGTTTATGACTATAGAAACACTACGGGTTGGTAAACCTTCGTGAGGCATTTACAAATTTAAATAGGTCATTCATATGGACACGTCTGAAAGTTATTGAAAGCCCACGAAAATCTATAACTACCAAGGATTCTATTATTTGTGTGTGGGGTGTCTTCACGCACCTCTTCGTTACAGCATCCTCTACACAGGTTATCTGTGCTGACTCCCACTTTTTTTCGGTATTCTTGTGTCCAGTGACAAGAGAGGACAATCATTTTTATCTTTTTTTCTAAGATTCTATTGACTACATTTTCCTGGTTATGACGCACGAATCGAGTATGCGTCATCTTTCATTTTGTCGCCATTATAGTATTTTGTTGTCAATTTTCTGTCTGAGAATACAGGGAAAAATCATCACTGTACGGTGTCGGCTGGTTTAGTACGCTTTTCCATTAAGAGTCCAGACATACCTCTGTGCCAGGGAACCCAGCATATTCTTACGTTGTACCGCGCGCCAAAAACCCGTAACTCTTTGCGACAGCTACTTACAAGCTTCGATTTGAACTCAACAGCTGTCAATGAAAAAAGTAATATCCGCATGAGGTATTGTGCTGCCATTATTGCAACCTTTTGTCATTGTCCAGTACCTCAGCTTGCAATACCGTGCTGGTGCCAGAAACTCTATGATTGAACTGGATAGTCCGAGACATTCGGAGACGCCAAACTCCATCTTTGAACCATCCATAGCTATGATTGATACGGTGAATATCGGTTGTTCTTCGTATCATTATCCCTATTTCGGAAAGACGAGGTAAATGGTCTTGTGAAATCTAGCCGGGAAGTAGTGTAGTCCCTGCATACAGGGTTCAGGATTTTTGCATGATCCAACAGTCTGTGTTTGCAGCTTTTGAACTGACTTAACCGAAGGGCGCTGTTTGCACCACATTCATGTAGGGAAAGTATAACCTCTAGCCCCGATGTTGGGCTATTTTTAATTACCGCCCCCGGTGGTGCCAATACAGGTCATTTATTGTATCTTTGTCACAGTTCTAAGGTTGGCATCTTTGGCAGCGCTTACCATGAGAGTAAATTGCCATACGTAAGTATCTGTCTTACAATCGCCTTGTAAAGCTATTTTAGACTATTACGTGATTATTTTAGAACTATAGGACCCCATTATCCGAATATTCTATTACAGACGTAGAATGCTATAACATTGCCTTATATGCTCTTTCCCTAATGTTGAGATTCCAGGTTAATTTCCCATCTAGGACAACTCCCAGGTGTTATTGGCATTGTCAAAAATTGTTAGACGTTAGCCTTGTCCCTTATATAAAATGAGTACAATCCAAGCAGATAATGCTTTGCAAAGGACGCAATTAATGGAGACTATATGATGCTCTTGACATTATTGGTTATCCCAAAGGGTTCTACCTATAAATGTTTGTGCTACTCATACCGCTCTATAGATGATAATCAAGCGGTTAGTTTATACCTTCATTTATCTTTAGGGTTGCCTAGATACAAATTCAGCCGAGTTATTAGATTCACCGACTTCATCAATGTCCAGAATATGATATTCTCATCAACACTGATGAGGCGAAGAATCAAGCTGCAACGGCTTACACAACTCAAAGTTCATTCTCTGAGAAAAAGATTAGATTCTAGACAATCTGCCAAATGATTGAAACACCGACCTTGCCGACCTTGTTCCCAAAGAGTATCTGTTTAGCGATTTCAGAACTTTTGTAGACTCCCGACAAAGGGGAGTGGCAGCGCCTACACAAAAACATCCAAAATCTTATATCTCGAAAACTACTAAGATAATCGATAGAGTTCAAATTTACAGACAATCTTAGGTATTTGCCCGGCAGGCCGGGAGTGTTCCAGTAAATATCCGAAAAATTGGACAAATCGTCGTGACGCCTCCTATACACAAATAAAATCTTGCAAACGCTATTATTCGACAGTCATGGAAGCCAAATTTTGTAAAATTTATAACATTGATAATATACATTGTCCTGGATAGACAAGACTATTACCAAGGCAATATGGTTCCTGGAAAAACCAAAAATGTTGTGTACCACAGAGTATTACATAATAAAAACTGTTTATCACTGATTTAAATGAATTTAAAATCGATTTTTTATTTTTCTATTTTGCAGAGGGTTCGCTGGTAAATACTGAAATAGAAAATAAATTGTAACTTAGTAATCGGCAGACACAGCAAAGACCAGGCGTCAGAGGAGAGATAGCTACACAACATAGGGTACCTTATGTACTCGTACTCTGATGCATTCCATCTCCGCGTGTCACCCCAGCAGTATCCATGACTAAAGGTTAGATTTGCAAGCACTGAATAGAAGACCGACAAATTGGCTTTGACGCCAAGTTCGGTCGTCCTAACATTGGGTTTGGATCGGACGCCACATCAGGATGAACGCACTTTTTGTACCAAAGGTCACTGACATTTAGTATGTATATATTCTTGAAAATTAATAAATAGATGAAGCCACAGTTCCGTATAGGCCCCCTATCCTAGACTTAGCTTATCAACCATTCGTTTGTGTGAGTTTTTTTTTTTTATTTTTTGGGACGAATGGAAGAGAGCTACAATTTTATGTCCGAACGGCTGAATTGAGAAACTTTCCATGACATTTATAAAGTCTCGGATGCTTGTCAGACATTCGCGAGAGTTGATGCAGTAAAAAATGCTTAAGATATAATTTGTGTTTTTCCGGAGATCGAACTTGAGACCCCTCGCCAAGTATAGTCTAGCACACTAACCACTGAGCCACTATTACTATTTTTGCTATCTATATATTCTTTTTAAAAAATACAGCCGCCAAAAGCGGCGGCGACAATATTCCCCATACTATAGATAGAGATAGATACTTTTGAAATAGATAGAGATAGATACTTTTGAAATATACCAATAATAATCATAGGCGAGTAGTCACGCTGCTGCCAAATATTTGTGCTAATGGAAAATATTTACTTATATACGCAGGCTTGTAGGCTTAATAACCCTCTTTCCTCTTTAAAGCTACCTATAGGTGCTTTTCTGTTTTGACGTCTTTTCTCCTGAAATAAATCTACAAAGGCATTCACTCTCAAATAAAAGCAGCAACCTACTGGTCTGCCTATAAACCAACGAAATCCTGCAGTTTGAAGTGCCAATTTTAAATCATTTAACTGCTTTGCTTTTATTTGAGAAACATTATGTGAAAGAACGCTATTTTCCTTTTCAGCTGCAGTGAGGCTTTTGAATTTTAATTTCACCATCGACACGCAAAAAAAAAACAAAACAAACAAACTTCCGTCCCTTTAATGCAAACGCTTAAGCGCTTCTCATAGAATGTCATCTAAACATAGAATTCCTTCCCGTCACACTTTCATTTCATAAAACGTTATAAAAAAACCCAAAGGAAAAAGGAAAACATCTTGACATTCCCAAAAAAAATAAAAGGAACTACCAACAACAGCGGAGAAGAATTTATGCTAAATAAATAATTTCAATCAAAACATCAAATCTCAGTAGGTATATATATCTCGAGCGCAATAACAAGATTTCATTGCAATCATTACGGTGGCCCACCCAGAGAGACTGCGAAACCAAGAGAGACTCCGTGAAAACGTTGTCCTTTCTCGAGATAATACCTCTTCAAAGTCTTTGCATCGCGCAATCATTTTCTTTTATTTCATATAAAATACAGCAACTACTACGATGCCAACCCTCGCGCCATTCCTCTGTCTGTTGCAACAAAAGGAAAAGGACAGAGACGTTTGAATTTAATTAAATCCCACTTGAGATTCAAATGAACGTATATCTTCATCTAATTAAAGCGTAGAGTAGTATCCTCTCTAATGCAAGTAGCGCCCCTGTCCCGAATCAACTGAAAAGGAAACGATTTTCCAGGGGGATTATAGGACGCTGTAGAATAGAGGACAAAAATGTGTCGACTAACTCGAGGGTGTGTCCTTGTACGTAGCGCGTAGACAGAAAAACCCATAAGAAAAATGCCATAGAGACGAATTGAAAATAGGTAATTTATAGGGTGGAGAGCATACTCCAGGGGCTTTTGTTGCTTCTGTGGGACCAGAAAACACTGATAGCATGTGGTATCAGTTTCAGTTTCAGTTTCGTGTGTGCGTTTTCCCTATCTATTCGGTTATAAAGAGACAGTCTTGACTATGTTATGAGATGGGATAAGGATTTGCAAAATTTGTGTGTTTGTGTGGTTTTGCTATTGTTCCCTCTTATCAATGAAACGACGACAACAAGAAGAAGACGATGACAACTAATCACATGTTCGTCCTTTCATGTCACTACCATGTGATGATTTTCCAGACAAATTCTATTACATTTAAACGTATTCTATGTGAAACACTTCCTAAGTGCTGTCGTTTGGGTTGTGTGTGATTTAATTCCAACGATTGTCTAGTACGTATGGAGAAAACTGCATATGTTGGACTCGATTTAGTGATTGAAATAAGGATTAAGACTTCAATGAGGGGGTATGCATTCATACAATACATATAGAGGTATATATGAATCCGGGATATTAGAAGGTTGGCTCTAAGTGAATATTGCTCTTCTTTGTAGTGGGTGTAATAGCGGCAAAGGCGGACCATACTCAACTAAGGGATAGTGAAACGAAACAATGAAATGCATTAGCTGTAGTTATGGTATAGCCGCAATGTAGTGTAAGCGTTAGAATGGCGGATGTGGCCAATTGGAAGTGTGCCGAAATGCAACTCCTGTGATATTATGTTCAAAGTCAATTATTTTCGAAACTCCATCAATGCATAAACGTTGGTCAATGTGTGCACAGTTTGAATCTTTCAATAATCGGCAAGTACATATGTCGATATGTATAGCAATCCAGAGTTCGAACACTTTATTTATTGAGTTTATACCTAAAAACTTTAATTTTACGAACAGGCCCGTTGAAGGACAGTTTCTTTGTAATCCAAATTTGAAATAAAAATGCAAAACCAATAAGTTCCCAAGACTTCACGACATAACTGAACTTAAACTGGCCGAGATCGTTCGATTTGACCCCGATAGACGTTTTCTTTCGCGGTTTCCTTATGTCGCAGGTCTATCCCAATTAGTTGCAAATGGCCTGTGCCCTCTGAGTCAACATATCCCGTGCCATCATTCAAATTCTGTCTAATCTATGTGCCAGTGCCAGAGTCATAGAAAATTGTCGCTCTCGGATGTGGGATACCTATTATAGCTGCGACCGCCATTTGAACGTTGTCATATTCCACGTAAATGATGTCATTGGTATAGGCCTTTCAAAAAAAATAGAAAATTGTCACACACAACTTGTTTTATTCAATTTTAGCATCTATCAATAGAGAACCCTTTACCTATAAGCGATAAACATTTATACTGTATAGTTTCCCCTCAAAGTTCACAGACCACCCCGAGGAGCTAAAGCCAACGAGCATTTTATCGCGAAATTGTTTGTTATGCTCAACCCATATGGTTATACAGACCAAAGCTCTCAAAGGTCTGGAGATAAATTGCGTATGACGACAGTCGACTAATTGATTTTGTTTCAAAGACTTTGACGACCATAATAAACCATAGTTAACCAATAACTTACTGATTTGTTTATATTGATGCTAAAAGTGCCTTCAGAGTCGGCCACAAAAAACCGACATTATAACTACATAGTTACCTACTTTAAGGGATAAATTGTTATGACTACGATTCTCTTAAAGTTATGCGCTACGAAGCGTTCGTGATGAATTCTGGGGTAATTTTGTTGACCAACTATGCTTGTTGTCGACAGAAGAATTTTTGGAGTTCATAATTTTTAAGCTTTTTTGCTGTTAGGTGAATTAGAAAGAGGTATCTAAGAAGACTACTAATGCCGACTATGGTGTCTTTATTGTTGCCGTAAGATCGGCAGTTATGGAGGCTCCTCTTGAGCCTTGAGCATCTTACACTCGTGGTCGTGACACTTGTAATGAATGCGGTATTAAATAAACAATATAAATTCAAGCCAAGGCCTATACACAATAAACTACGTCTAAAACAAACTATAAGGCTGCGGGTTTGGCTACACAGTTTCCTTATCTTGAGATATTGCGCGATAAAGAGAGCGGCTTGTGAGTTCTACGAACAAAAGAGAAGGAAGAAACATCGGCTTCCACTATCGCTTACTGATGTTAACCGGTCACATACACTTAGTTTCACTGCCAAATTAACAAACCTTGCAAGCTGGGCAAATAATCTCTAGACTCCCGCCCACATGACCAATATGAAATGAGGATAGAAATATTGTTGCTCAAGTTCAGCAAGACCACTGTCGGTTAAAATAGCTAATCCAGCGGGAGTCAGTTTAACAGCATACAGTATAGTATACGTATACCTGATAATTCGGACTGCGAACTATAGCGTCAAGTCGCGTGGAAAATTCCTCATCGTCATGTTTATTAGGAGCAATGTTTCGATACATACACACGAAGCTGAATATGATCGATTGTTTCTGCAATTCGTTGCAATGACACAAATACCAATCGCCTTGTTAGTCACTGTCATGTAGGTACATCAGTTGATATTCAATAAAGGACAAGTTTCTACAAACACTGTTGAATAATCCCAATGGCTCCACCATCAGAAATAGCGACTCCAGCTATAGGCCAAATTTTAGTTCTACTACCGTATTGATTTATGTCGAAGATATAGATAAATTTTAAAGCTTGAACCGAAACTCTACTTCGAGTACCTATATGAGCTGTAATTTTGGTATATAACCTCTGCCTCTAGTCGCATCCGTATGCATTTTACATAATTAGGTACGCTTAAAAAGTCCCAAATATCAAAGTTCAAATTTGACATTCCAAACAGTAGATAGTGATAATAACATTGGGAATGTTAACAAAATCAACACACAAAGCTCACCTTATAAAATCCCAAAAAAAGGAAAACTGCAAATCCTTGTATCTGTAAGAGAAAAAAAAAAAAAAAAATAAAATTATGTTAATTAGGTGTGCGTTCATATACAAAAGGAAGAAAATAAAAATGCAAAATAAATAAATTCATATACTGTTCTCGTTCCCATCATTAGAACGCCCTGATCATTAAAATTTCATCAAACATTATTTTCGTGCTTCCGGAAAATATTCTCCATTTAGGACTGACTTGATAATAACAAGAGTCACATACTCTATCTCCAGAGAGAGGAGGCGGACAGCAACGGAAACCACCCTCAGTATAGTAGTAAATTTTCTTCTTCATTGTCGTCCTTATGATCATCGTTATTGTTGTCGTCATCACATGTCGTTCATTCACTAATCGCTATCACATGACATGACTTACAGTAAGGCAAACAAACCAACGAACGAAGAATGATGTCAAACAAAGGCGCACGGCAAGGGCATCAAGGGTGTGGAATGGTTTCATAATAATAATTTAATTCACAAGGGATGAAGTTTTCTTTTACAATATTTTTTTTTTTTTTTGTATTTTTAAGGCCGGTTACACTTGACACTTTGACAATGGTCGTTGAATTTTGAATGATGTCAACTAGCAGTGGGGTGTTGATGATTTTTCTTCCCCCTCTCTTATTGACCCTTGTGGTGATTAGTAGAAAAATTGATTTTCTAAAGAAAGCTCGTCTGGAAGTGATGGTATAATTATAATGTGTAATTATAATGTGAAACTTTAGTGGTCATTGAATCATGAACAGACGACCGATTAGGTTAGTGTATGCGTTAGGGGAAATGAATTTATTTGGACTGGAACCAACTCTATTTTCTTGGTCGGTTTTTAGGTTTTTATTTGCTTATGAGAATTAGCCCATAGTGGCATGCATTGAAAAGCAGTATTGCTTAAGAAAAAACAAACCAATATGAGTTTGGCATTGTGGGTTAATGAAGTTGACTGCTCTTGAATCGTAAAATAAAATTCTTAAATGTTGGAAAGCCAAGAAGGGGTTAGCCTTTTTGCTTTGGGAGTCCTAGAGCATTTACTAAGCGTATGCGCCACCTTAGGCTTCAATTATAGCTATCAGTAAAATGTAGTGCTCTTGATTTTACCCGGGTAATACCCATCTTAACAACTACCCGGGTATCCGGGTACCTGGTAAATGCGGGTATTACCCAAGTTCGCGGGTACCCGGTAGTTTCGGGTAATGGGTACCCGGTAATTCCGGGTAATGGATATCCTAAATTCAGAATACCTGGAATTGAATATCGAGGTGTTATGAATGTTTTTCGAGCTACATCTATGTATACATATAAAAAAATTTTAGATTTTTTGTTTGTTCCACTATCACGTAAGAACTACTAACCCGATTGGTATGTATCTTTTTGGAAAAGGTAGGCCTTATCAATGGGCACCATATAGGGTTTATTTGGTTAAAATTGAACAAAGGTGCGTGGCACCGCCCATACAAAAAAAAACATTCAAAATCTTGTATCTCGAAAACCGCCGAATTGATTGTGTTGAAGCTTACAGACAATCTTAGGTATTGGCCCAGGAGTATTGCTGATTGGTCAAAATTGGACAAAAGGGCTCGGCACCGCCAATACAACAAAAACATTAAATATCCATTAGTTCGACCACCACCTAATCGATTGAGTTACAATTTTTGGACAATCTTAGGTGTTGGCCTGGGATTGTTCACTTTTCTTCGACAGTCATGGCCATGGGAGCCAAAGTTTTTAAAATTTGTAACACTGATATGCATTGTCCTGATAGACAAGAATACTATCTAGGCAATACGATTCCTGGAAATTTTGACTTTATAAATTTTTTTTTTATGTAATTTTTATTCTTAAGAAATTTCCTAAAAATTATGGCAACTTTTTTACGTACGATCAACAGAAGTTATAGAAGAAAGCCATATTTTGTCAGACAAAAATGGTCAAAAATGAGTTTTGTTAAAATCGTATACATAAGTACATATATGTGGGTATCTACTACTGTTTTCGAGAAAGAGCCAATTTTCAAAAGTACCGTTGTTGGACATTTTAGCGAGAAACATAGTATGCAGTCATTTTGAGCATGCTTACATTAACTCAAGTATCAATTTTCGTTCAAATCGGTTAAACCATTTTCCAAAAAATCGAAATTCTAAAATTAATTTGTTTCGTAAAATTTGTATATATGGTTTTTTGGTATGCTTACTTACTTATCGGGCTCCCGACACGGGCTAGCATAACCAAAAAAACAAAACTTCCTAGCGGAGAGCCCAACAACTCTAAATACGAAGTTTGAAACAAATCCGATCAAGCATTTAGGCTGCAGGCCTATGGGACAGACAGACATACGGACGGACAGATTTGCGAGACCAACTTTTTTGAGTTCCCCCATCATCGTAATATCAGAATTGATTAAAATCGGGAGTTCGAAATTTTGTACGAAAAGAATACATAGGTATACATGTAGATTGTAGGTATCTATCTTTCTCTTAATACGTAAGTATACGAAAAAGTTCAAAAGTTATAGAATTTACTAGCACAGCCCGTGCACACTTCGTGGTGCAAAATTATGGGCACGCCCGGCCCTTTTGTCGAATTTAGATCAAACCATCATTACAACCATCTCGAGCCAATATCAAAGATTCTCTGAAAATTTGAGCTAAATCGGTGCAAAACTTTTCGAGTTTTTGATGCATACACAAGCCAACATAACATTTTTATATAAGTAACTATGCAATATGCATATTTGTTTTAAATTTAAGTACATATGCACGCAAATTTGAACCAACATACGCAATTGCGGGACACACTTTTTTAGACTTCTGACTGCGGTATACGAAAATCCTAAAAATACGTACGAAAATGTTATTTGTAAACGTGCTTGGAGATAAAAAAAAACTATGCGGGTACCCGAAAAAACGTGGGTACCCGAAAAAACGGGTACCCAGAGTAATCGGGTACCCGAAATTTTGGTACCCGGGAAATACCCGCAAATCTCGGGTACCCGGGTACCTGGGTAGAACCCGGGTATGCGGGTATCAAGTGCTCTAGTAAAATGCATCCGTAAAAATACGAAACAGAACAAAACTGACACATTTAACCATAGCATATCATAGGAATTCAGTGGAATACTTCGTGAAACTGAATGAGAAGTTGAACAGAAAAAGTTTTTCGTACGGAAAAATTAATAAATTCATTTTCAAGAAAAGTTGTAGATTATTTGCTTATTTTTTTTAGATGAACTGACTTTGTAATTCAAAAGCAACATTTTAAGACCAAGTTTGAGTTCAACGATTAGGTTTAAGTGCTCCAAAAAAGCAAAAAAATATTTTTTCGGTTGCATTTTACTGATAGCTATAATTGAAGCCTTATGTATAGTTTGTCAATATTCTGTGACTGTTCCTCAATGGTTCAGTTCATGTTAGGAAATGTATAGTTATACCAAATCTGTGGTTGGACTATTGACCTTATTTATTTGGCATATGCTCCATTCGTTCCAAAAATATCAGTAACTAACACAAACAAATGGTTTTGAAAGGTTGGGGGTCATATGCTGCTTCAACTACAAATTGATGTATCCGTTTCCAAAAGTTACATCAAAGTTTTCAGTTAGATTTCAAAAAGTTGGTGTGGTGTTTAATATCAACTTGCCATTTGGATACCATTTGCTTTACCAAAATGTTCAGCTCAAAGGTATCCGATCCATTTATGCGTACCTAATCGAAACTCCATTAAAACAAACCCTTTGTACAATGTCCGATTGAAATTGTTCCCACCGTAGCTATAGATATTTGTATTTCAATATACATATATGGCATATCTTATAGAAGGATGCAGTACCACTGCAACAAGAGAGAGAGAGAGAGTGCGGTGTCCATGCCAAACAAATCGATAAGACTCTATACTTCTACACACAGTATAGAACCTAGTTCTGTGCCAAACAATCACCCAGCAAGTAATCCACAGAATGATTGGTTTATGTGGTCGATGCTTAATCCCAGTTGGGTTTCATCATCTGGTTTGTTTGCTGCTCGTTCCTCTTCAATTACTTTGGCCATTATCATTAGGACACGGTAATAGGCGCACTTGGGATACACTCTCTCTCTCCTCTAAAATTGAATAGTGACTGAGAATGGAACGTGTATCTAATGGATAACATCACCTTGATGTAATTACAATGCAACTTATTGATGCAATGAAGTTAGTTTGAAATGTTCCTTAACTCTGGCTCTGGAGGGGTTCACTTAAGTTTGAGAATTAAAGGCGAATTACAATTACTAAATGGAAAATATTTGGCAGAAAGAGGCTTTTGAGGTTTGAATTGATTACTGTTGGCAACAAATTATGGCGTTGGATTGGATCTCCATCGGCGGTCCACAAACTATTTCTTCAATGATCCTGAGGGTGAGTCGAATCAATGATCTTTTTGTTGAGGGAGTGTTGCTCGTGGTTGTTAAAGAGTATTATAAGGAGACAATCAGAGACAATCGGAAGGAGTGACTGGAACTGGACTGTTTGAGGAGATGCCTTCAAACCCATCAATAGTTTTTCACCAGTCTTTATAGAATTGGAACAATTTCAATTTATAATGTAATAGATACATGGACAAAATTTATCTTTAACAGCTACTGGACTTACATAATAACTCACTTTTAGATTTTCTGACAATAGTAGGAGGTTGCAAATAAAACAGATTTTTTAAATGTATATACAGTCGCGTGATACGACCAATCCGCACATATGGGTCAATTTAGTATGGTGGCTCTAAAAATAGTCTATATTGCTACAAGGTAACGCAAAAGTCATAACCCTTTCGGAAGATGCTATAAATTTTGCAAATGGCGGCAAATGTCAATTCTACTTAATGTGAAGTTAACAGATACAAAAAATACACGTCAACAAGACATGAATTGCTATCATTCTAAAGAGCGTGGAATAATTGTTTTGATTTGTTCGCGGAATAATTCGTCGGTGGATTTGGCGCAGCGTGAATTTCAGCTCGGATTTCCCGGACGTCAGACACCAACTGCGGGCAAACACTATGATGCAACCTTTAGCCGCTCGTATAGATGAGTATGGGATAAAACGAGATGTCTGGCCGGTCCATCTAACAACCATTCTGCTGACAATATCGCAGCTGTGGCTGAAGATGTCACAGAGAACTCGGGCGCATCGACCAGATGACATCCAACGCAATTAGCCATCAATCGGCGGTCTCCACTGAGAATTTTGGTGAAAGACTCTAAGATGTTCCCTTACAAAAGTGCAAACAATGCATCAGCTGGTTAGCTGTTGAATGCCCATCTTATGTAACCTACGCTCAAGCCATCCTGAATCTCGACCACGAAAGAGACACATTATCATCGATTTAAAATGGCCGGCAAGATCGCCTAATTTAACCGTTCCAGACTTATTTTTGCGTTTTTTTTTTGAAGTCACGAGTCTATGTCAAAAAGCCACCGACTCCTGAAGCCCTTAAAAAGAATGCGAGGACCTATCGCCGGAAGTTTTGGCAAGAGTGATGAATGATGCCAAAAACCGGCCGTCAAAATAATCATCAATTCTTAGGCGTTATCATTTTCTCGACTAATTGGAAAAAAAAAAAAATTATGACATCAAATATACATAATCCAAAACAAAAACCAAAATAATAAAACCAATAAAAAAATCATAGCCCAAGAACATCGGGTGACAACCTTTGCGCCACCTTGTAAAACATAACCAAACCCAAAAAGGTTCAAAGAACAGCATGCATATGTACAGTGTAGAGTCAACATCAGATGCCCTAACAGTCCTTATGCATTTTTTACCTCTAAGCCTTCACATTAAAAACATCACAGAATATTTCGCGATCAGACTTACAGTGACTTTCTGCTGGTTTGCGATAATCCACGGCCACATAGGTATACATGTACCACCGACAACGAACTATATTACTCACAATTTGAAGCACTATTCCCTATCCCTACAAATTTAGATTGACAATAATGGACGAGTGACTAGCGTTTGAATTTTAAAATCTAGACAGACGCAGACGGTTCGAAAATGGAGTGTAGAGGAGGTGAGTCTCTAAAGCTTACTTATACTTACTTACTTACTTATCGGGCTCCCGACCCGTGAAGAGTCTCTGCCTGAGACACTGCAGCCTTCCATCCTCTACGATCCCGGGCACGCTGCTTACAGTTGTCTAGACCAAGCGCTCTGGCATCCGCGATGGCTTGGTCTTTGAAACGGAGGTTCGGTCTTCCTTGTCTTCTCGAACCTGGGGGCTGGGATTCGAAGATCCTCTTAGCTGGAGCATTATTGTCCATTCGCTCGATGTGGCCGAGCCAATGTAGTCGACGTGTTTTGGCTTTTTGGACTACATCCACATCTTGGTACAGCTCATAGAGTTCGCGGTTATATCTTCTTCTCCATTCGCCCTCCTCGCACACAGGACCAAAAATCCGCCGAAGTATTTTTCTTTCGAAAGAGCCCAGTATTAGCTCTCCCTTCTTGCTTATCGTCCAGCACTCGGCGCCATAAAGCAGAACTGGCAGGATTAGGGTTTTGTTGAGCACACATTTCATCCTTCGAGTTAGGAGTTTTGAACCCAGTTGTTTTGCCAAACCGAAGTAGCAACGGTTTCCTAGGGTAATTCTTCGCCGGATCTCCACTAGGGTGTCGTTCGTGGAGTTCATATTTACTCCGAGGTAGGTGAACTCCTTAACTACCTCAAAGTTGTTGCTATCAATAGTGACGTTTTGTCCTAGGCGGTGGACAGATGCTTGTTTGTTTGTTGATAGCATGTATTTAGTCTTGTCCTCATTTACTTCAAGGCCAACGGATTTCGCCTGTTCTTCAATCGCCGTAAACGCTTCTATCACGGCACGCTGGGAGCGACCGATGATGTCAATATCGTCCGCATAGCCCAGCAGCTGGACGGATCTGTTGAAGATAGTGCCTTCCGTGTTGACACCTGCCCTGCGCACTATCTGCTCCAGTACGAGATTGAAGAAATCGCATGACAGCGCGTCTCCTTGCCGAAATCCGGTGCAAGTTTGAAATAGATCGGAGGAGCTGTTTCCAAACTGCACGTTGCAGCGCGTGTTTTCCAGCGTCACGCGACACAGCTTAATCAGTTTTGTCGGGATTCCGAATTCGGCCATCGCCATATAGAGCTCCTGACGATGTATGCTGTCATACGCGGCTTTGAAGTCGATGAATAGGTGGTGAGTTTCGACTTGAAATTCGTTGGTCTTTTCCAGGATTTGCCTCAGTGTGAAAATTTGGTCTATAGTCGATCTGCCGGGCCGGAAGCCACACTGGTACGTGCCGATTAGTGTGTTGCAGAAAGGTTTAAGACGTTCACACAGTACGTTGAATCTTGTATGCGACATTAAGCAGGGATATGCCTCGATAGTTCTTGCAAGACATTAGGATCGCCCTTTTTGTAGATGGGGCATATGAAGCTGATAGTCCAGTCATCGGGCATGTTTTCTTCCACCCATATTTGGTTGATGATTCGGTGCATGCTCCCTACCAAAACATCACCACCGTATTTAAAGAGTCTCTAAAGCTTAACATATTAAAATTGTAGGCTTCCCGATACTACCAGTGTTTTCCAGCCGGAACTACTTGCCATCCGCGAGGAATTGAAGCTGTCATCATAGATATTGCCACAATCAATGTACATACCTCAAAATGATTGCTATAAAATGCCGAAATGGGGTTAATTCGCAAGTCAACTTTTCGTTCGAGGTAGTCAAGGCAAAATACCTTATAGATAGAGCTCCTAGTGGAGGTCCACCTCAGATGAAATTGTTGTCGAACTGTAATATCAAAAAGGATGAGGCCAAACTACAAGAAAAAAAAAAAAAACAAGTAAAAGTGTAAGTATCGATGCTTTGATACCCTAGCTTTGCCATCCGTCCGTGTTTTCCATCTATTTCGGAACATCCGGGATAATTTTTCTAAATTTTTTTTCATAGTCAAAAGAAAAGGAAATTTTAAATTAACAGAGCTTGAAAGTGTCAATTTGTTCCCGCTTTTTGGTAGTGATTTTTAATCGTTACTTGTTGCTTCTGAATTATGCAACATATTTTGTAATACCAACTTCGGTAATCGACAAAAGAAAGAGGTTCGAAAACACTGAATAAAAAAATGACTAGCGTTGTATGTCCACCAAAGTACTCAATCTCAATTCGAACTTATATATTAAAGTCGATGCTTTCATGCTTGATAACTTTCTTCAAAATATTTTTGGCAACCCTATGATACCCTCCACTGCATACAAGTCATGCAAGAGTGAAAGACGGACAGATAGACGCACAGAAGGTCATGGTTAAATCAATTCAGAATTTGATCCTGATTTAGAATATACGCATATAGATATATTTTATGTGGTCTCCGGTAACTCCTTCTTGGCGTTACAAATGTAATGGCAAGAGAATATACACCTTCCTGTGGAGTGTATAACAACGCACCTTCCTACCAAAATGCCAAGATAATCTTCTTGAATTCAACGAAATGGATTTAGACTGACCTCTTTAACAAAGCCCAACAAACAATTGAAATGAGTTGTGGTTACAAATTTTGTATCTTCTTATCTTATAACGATTTAAGAAACAGCAATTTTTTAAATGCTCTCAACAACACCTTCTATCCGCAAAGCCAAAT
Source organism: Cheilosia scutellata (assembly GCA_955612985.1). Lineage (NCBI taxonomy): Eukaryota > Metazoa > Arthropoda > Insecta > Diptera > Syrphidae > Cheilosia > Cheilosia scutellata. The sequence continues at coordinate 19,345,791 of OY015311.1, forward strand.
CCTTTAACTTTACTCAATTTTCAACATTATATTTTATTATATACAAATCACAGCAAAATCAATTGCACTCGCGTTCCACTCCTATAGCGGATGGCATACCATTGGGCAACTCTTCCGATGCTTATAGAACTTTGATAGACAACAAGTATCTAAACTATCTGCGAGCAAACATCAGCTCATCTACGAGGTGACTTCAAATAGCTGGATGTACTGTACTGTACATAGTGTACATCCTCTAGAGCTAGACTGTACTTCATGTCATAAAGCTCTTAACAGAATTAACTATGTGCACATGAATATTGCCAACAATATCTTTCTCCTTGCTTCCTGTCTCCGTCTCCGGTGCATCATCCGAAATTCCTTGGGGCTAAACTGTGACCCTGACTCAACCAAGATGTACTCACCTTCCCATACCTATAATATACTATCCACTACACATCGTCGGAAAGTTCAACAGGATACAAGAGATAAAAGCAAAAGTTGCAGTTATCCCACGGTTAATACATATTCATGTGCAGCTAGAATGTTTCCCATAAAATAGCAGCAGTTTAGTGGTACTGCACACAGTTGGCCATGCTAAGCTAACCAAGTCCAATCAGATAGTTGAGCAACACACAGAAACACTAAATTCCATGCTCAACTAACACGACTGAGTATGCGATGTCGATGTGGGTGCCCGAGTATTTCGCCCAAAATTTTATGGAAAAACAACACAAACATTTTTGAAACTTTTCAAAATATTCCACCAGCAGCAGCGTATCCATTTCGATTTTCCTTCCAAGTTTGTTATAGTATATACCTACCCACCTCATATGACAGGCTGTAGATATAGACAATGTTAACAGCACCACCTGGGCCACAATAACATTCCTGAGGTGCAACTTTTCACACAGCTCTAAATAATCTTGAAGGACTGTATCTGTATCACAATGCAATATTCGCCAAACACACACACATTCGATGGCAGACAAAGTTTACCACAAAAATGGATAAAAAAAGGACAATACAATTTCAACTCGGCAATTGCTCGAAAAACGATTGGTTTTTGGACTCTTCTTGGAGGTTCAGTTCAGTTCAGTTCAGTTCAGTCACCGAATGTAATGTATCTGGCTAAAGTCAGCAACTAGGCCAAGTGAAATTAACCCATGTGTGCAGCAAATATTGCAAAAGTTATGGACTTTTGAATTGAAATTCCTTTTTGTGTGGTGCGCAACTATACGCTGTTAACCTGGCTTGCTTGCACAGGCAGGAGGTCGGTCAGTGCGATGTTCGCACTATGATATCTGTTTTCATTGCGGGACATTCGAAAAGTCTTTTGCTGTATCTCCAGCTCCAGCTATACATCATACCCCCCAAGTGAGTAAACGCCATAATACTTGAGATGGGAAGGCAAATTTTTGCGGACCAAGGACCTTGTATTTGTTCATATGTTGTTTTGGGGCTGAGTTCGAAATCGTTTTCTTGGAAAATCTCAGCGTTTGAAGAGGGTACATGTAGTGTAGATGTACTCATGTACATCCAAAACAAAGCGAAATAAAAAAAAACCTGTATCCTGGTTTTGTTGATTAAAATTTCTTAGAAGTGACATCAAACACATGCGGTTTGGTTAGTTATTCAGAGCACATTCTTAGATACGGTAATCCTAGGGAACGAAAGTATTCATATGTGAACATAAAATATTAACCGCTCTCAATTTGCTCGTTGATGAGCCTTGGAATTGTTGGGATTATTTGCTCTTATGTTGTATATACAAATCATGAAAAGGAAAGATCGTGCAACCTCGGTAACTAAGATGAATTCATTCGAATATGTATCTATATAGTTCTTGGTATATTAACTCATTGTTGTTGATTTGCGGTTATCCATAAAATATATCCTTGGGATTTTTGTACACGTTTTAATCTTTCTGTGAAAGAGTGAGTGACAAGGCAAAGATTTGTGGTGCTACAATATTATTTCCTAAAACAAAGTTTTCGACGAAGGACACTGGCAAGTTCAAGTAGATATTGTAGGAGTATTTTCAAAGTTGTATGTAAAAGAAAAAAATGCTAAAATTGTGATTTCTATGGGCTAGCGGCAATCCTTCCGAAGTGGGTTACTGTCATCGCTTAGGATGAGCTAATGGTATGACAGAATGAAAAAATGTCCAGTTTACATTGCATGAATTGCAACCTTTTAAAATAGTAATCTATTATGAGATTATGATTAAATAAACCTAAGATGAAGGTTCAAAATTATTTTTAGGTCCATTGACTTTATGCCGATTTGATATTGCCCTTCACTGATTCGCATCAAATACACATTTTAAAACTCAAGCATTACATGCTTTACCCGCCATCAGCGAAAAAGCCTAAAGGATTCTTATGAAGCCCTAGCGCTGTCCATGGTGTAGCAGTCAGAGTCATTGCTTGTGAGCGGCGTTGGTTCGAGCCCCGGCCGGTGGAAGTCATCAATACTCTGCCACCATAAAGAAAAACGAATAATATCAGAGTTGCTCGACCACTTCACCAAATAATGGGTTTCTGTTTGGTAGTATAATGGACCGGGAAAACATCATCTACACATGCATTTATGCAACAACGAATATCGGTTAACAACTACTAATAGATGGAGCAGTAGCTCGTAACAAGGTGATAAGTAGAGTTAAAGATGCAGAAGGTTGAACCACCAAACAAAACGACCAAAAGCTTATCGATAAGAGACACATATACAGAGTTCTCAATGGGCACATATTTTACGGGCCAATTTCGATTCTGATTATTTTCTTGTTGAGGTTATGCATGTAGAATAAGAACTTGACACTTTAATGAAAAGAACCTGGAAAAAGCACCAAAATTGAAACTCGAAGTTGGATGCCTTTAGCATACCTGGGTGAGGAAAATTATATACAAACGACCATTGAGTGGTCTCAGTATACCGACATGATCAAAGAGCCAAAAACACCGTAAGCTATCACCCACCCCAATGCATAAATTAATTAAGCGACCCGAATATTTTAAAGGAAATTCCATCAAAAATATTAAAGATCCACCATCTGGAGACTTGATAAGAATGTCAAACCAATGACTATTAGCTTTAAGAGCCGATCGTGTGGGATTTTCGAAATCACTAAAGTGCAAGGAATTTTGTGCATCATTTTCAGCAGGTGCTAAATTTGATTTATGTAGATTAAGATATCGAGTGATAAGGCAAGAAAAGAATTATAGGTCTCTGCAATTAAGAGTTCTAACGGACGATGTTGGCTTAGCTATACAAAAGTTGAAGAACAAAAATACTTCCTGCTCTAATATTTCATGAGTGGAGGCTTTCATGTACCGAGGTGAAGTGTATAAGTCGAAGGAAGAATGACTGATGACTGGACTATCAGCCCTACCATGTGACGCATTTATTATCGTTCTGATTGATATGCGAACGATACCGGTACAGCCGAAGAACTCTATACAATATATGCTAGACTCTTTCATGGCGACTGTCCTGCAGGTGAAATTGACTGGTCTTAAATCAATCGAGAAAAAGACGAGACTTTATAACCTATCAACAATCAACCAGATTCTTGTGCCAACCATCTTGAACTCTTTGCCACTAAATTTCCATGAAAAGCAAATCTGGTAAATATGCGGCCAGTAATTGTTCTAGGAGCAAGTAATATACCAAGGATCGCAGAGGATGAAATGTATTAGTCTAAGAGCCAGCGACAAAAAAGGTAACGTCATTTCATTAAGAAAATAGTTGGTTTCATTGTATAGCCTGAATATAACTAAACATTAAATGAATTGTCTGCCACTTATCCGTTGGTGGGGAGGCTGTCGGTAGGGGGCCAAAGGGTTAAAAAATATTAGAACAAAAACGTGATTTCATTAAAGCTGATTTTTGGGTTGATGACGCTAAATAATATTTTATGTAAGATATCAAAAAGGCAGACAGTTTGGGTGGTACGAAGATGGTGGCAGACTGCGGGGAAGGTCGAGAAAATAAGGGGTTAATTACGTCATTTCATTAAAGTTGGGAAAAATGCTAAAATTTGTAAAATGCCATTAGAAACCCGTAATCAAAAAGGCAGACACATATTTCGAGCCGAACATTCTGGCAGACGCAATGATATAATTCGTTTTCAATAGTAAACAAAAATAAAAACAAGTGAGAAAATGGTCCTCTTCGAAGAAATCATGCTTTTACTACACGTCATATTCCCCTAAGAATAGTTTTGTGCCATTCTGCTGTCCTTATCGTAATTTCGAAATGGCACATCAGGAATGCTTTCATCGTCATCATCCTCATCCTCTTCATTATCCGTCAAATTATTTGGCACGACTACGATAACTTAGGCGCCGAAAATTGATAACAGGTTTTTTGTGATACCACGAAAAACGGATCATATACCTAAGATCTCCCCACTTGTTGAACCTTATGAGCTCTTTATAAAGCGTAATAGGCTTCTGATATCTGTGTTTGTCAGATCAGCCAAGTCGTTGTAATGGAAGGCTCCCAACTGAAGTTTCCTTCTACGGGAGAGAACTGGGCAGGAACAAAGAAGGTGAGGAATAGTTTCCTCCTCTTCCTCATCCATACAGTTTCTGCAAAAGTCGTTTGCTAAAAGGCATAGCCTTACGGCATGCTTTTCTATCAGGGAGTATCCAGTAATGACACCTATTGTGGTGGCGATATGCAATCTGTTGAGAGAAATCAATTTCTTAGAGCGTTTCAAATCCAGCTCAGGCTTAGGCCAAATTTGTTTTGTCGCTAGACAAGTAGTGTCACTTGTCCACCTACGATTTGTACTCTCGATAGCATCCAGCTCCAATTTTTGTTTGCAAGTAGCGATTGGTATGCCTAGGGTGCCTTTTTCCAGCAGGATGGGTATATTTATTCCAATTCTGGCGAATTCATCGGCCCTACAATTCCCTGCAATGTCTCTATGCCCCGGCACATCAAAAAGGTGA